>JAVKPL010010925.1:0-48122 GCA_032173675.1 Gastrolobium villosum | reverse complement strand
ACCCAACCCATTTACACCCCTAGTAATGCTAAGTGCTAACCAACCAGCCACTATATTTTAGCTTCCGGAAGGTATATGAAAGATGAACTTGTCTGTCTATTTTATGATAGTTCCTTATACGATTCATTAAAGGACCAAAATCGCTACCATTTCTCAATGCAATGTCCAAGTCAAGAGCAATTTTCTGCTTGGTAATTTCCTCAAGATTATCTTTGAACTTGGTATTTTGCCGTTCTATCGTTATTTATTTAATGAGTTTAAAGTTACTTTAGATGATATCCACCAAAATATACATAAAAAGGTGTACGGGATCCACGTAGAGCCATGTTAAAAGAAGAGAGAGAAAAAATAGGCTCCATACACATTTTGTGTGTATTTTAATAAATATTAGATAAAGTTATTTAAAAAAATTTAAACCCTTAATTAATTCCATATAGTTAATCGTGAACGATGACCAAGGCAAAAAATTTCCACTAAAAGTTTTATATTTCTGTTTATTTTTATTAATCAATTTTTTTTTTGGTATTAGAATCATATTTTGCTCAATTACATTTTTAAAGTTTTACTCTTCCCACTTAATTACATTGAATTTTTTTGATTAAAACACGCTTATTTTTTTTCACCAAAAAAAAAAACACGCTTATTTCACCGTTGCTTAAATTATTTTATAAAACATACAGTTTTATTCAATTTTTAAAGAGGAGGGATATTTTTACTTCCAAAATTTTCCACTACCAACTTACTACATATCTAATCACCATTAGATTAACATTTTCTCTCTCTTCAAAAACTTTTTAACATTCTCTTTTTTATCCAAGGGTGATGTGATGGGTAGTAAGTTAGTACTAAGAATTTTTTATAGTTAGAATATCGTTATTCATTTTTTAAATAGGTTCGTAGTTTTAATGTTTTGTGTTTTTTTTTTTTATTTTTAAATTTTTTAAATAAATCTTTATAATTCAAGTAAGTTTTATTTTTTGGTTAATTCAAGTAAGTTTTAATTAAGTTGTTACTGGTAATAATGAGAAATAAATTTATTATTTCAAATAATTTTATACCTTTTTAAATGAAATGATCATGTCTTTATGTATATTCGTTGACCTCTTACATTTTATCTTCTCCATAATACTTTCTCTTCTTTTCTCCGGCCTCCTAATTCTCTATCAAAATAATTAAAATACGGTGGTTCCATTTAAAATTATATAAAATTGTCTCCAAGATAAACCCCCATAATAAAATATGGGTTCACTTTGTTTACAGTTACTGCATATAAGTTATCTACAGTAAGTTCAATACGACGTCGTTTTGGGCGGAAATCATGGTATTTTTATAATTTTAATTTATTTCAGGGTTATAATAGTCTTTATATTAATAATTTTTTAAGATTTCAATACCAAAACGACGTCGTTTTGGAAATAAATGTAGATAACTTATCTGCAGTAACTGCAGAAACATTTTTCCCATAAAATATATAGCTAAACTCATGAAACTTATAACAAGAAAGAATGACTTGTAAATAATTATAAAGTTTTATTAATAGATTTTAACGGTGATTCCTCAATAAAGATTAATTTGAAAATTTTAGAAATCCATTAAAAATATTAGAATTATAAGAATGAGTTTTAATTAAAACCATAATGTTACTAAGATTGTAATTAAAATACTCAACTCTATAGCCGCCTTAAAGAGTTGAAATTTGCACGGATACTAAAGTGTTGATTCATCTCAAAAAAATAACTAGGATCAGTGTAAAACAAAATTGTGTAACCCAAAAAAATATTTGAAATTAAAACAAAGTGATTGAAGAATAAAAAAGTAATTAGTAATTAGTCGAATTTTCCGCATAGAGGATTATTTTGATACCCAAATTCATAGTATTCACTATGGGAACAATTTAGAAAATAATTTATAATAGAGTTTAATTTGTCTGCAGTTGTTGCAGAAAAGTTTATCTGTCACTCTCATATATAAAAAAAGAGCAACACAGTCTGTGCCAAAAAATTTGTCTATATATTTCGGGAATTATAAAATATGTGACAGATAAAATTTTCAACAGTTAACTACACAAATATTTTTCATATATAGTATGTAATAATATCTTCATTTATGAGATTGATTGCATAAATTGAACTTTTCCCAATAAATATAGTGTTTATCATCTATCATTTAACATGATTATAAAAACTTTCCTACACTCACAACATTTTGTGGGGCCCGCAGCAAAAAAAAAAAACTTCAGCACGCAAAACGAATCTCTATAACATAACACAATCATTTTTCCTATAACATAACTCTTATAAAATCAATAAATATAATGGCACCAAATTTTCGTACTAAGCTTTCTTCATGGTTTTATGAACGTCCTCCAACATGACATTTTTTAGATCCTTCCGGTTACACAAAAAAGGAAGGTCCAATTTTATTTTATTTTTTTGGAATGAGACCTATATCAAATTTATTAGAGTAATATAATATAAAATATATCTTGTTACACGATATTCATAAAACGCTTATATATATATATATATATATATATAGGTTTTATGTTTATTATGTTGTAGGAAAAATGATTGTGTAATGTTATAGAGATTCATTTTGCGTGCTGTAACAACCCGTTACGTACCGGTATTGTTAACATTGATTATGATATTAAGCGCAGTTACAATCACAGTAATTGGGTTAATTAAATTATGGGCAAACTTTTTCCTTTTATCATATTCCTTTTCTTAACCATAACCTTTTCCGTAATCAATTAAAACAACACTATAATTACAAATGCAAAACGCGGAAGCATTCAGCTTAACAACACCACTACTCTTTCTTTTTATTCAACTCATTTAAACCCATCAACTTAATTTCATTTCTTACCAAGTTCTAGCCCTTTACATAAGTTACGCGTGGTTTCAAACCACGTACCATGTGGAGTTCTACCCATCAAGTTAAACCCCTTTCTTTTAGTCTAGAAAAACTTAAATTTTCAAAATTTACACTGTGGTAATCGATTACCAGTGGGTGGTAATCGATTACCACCTGTCAAAAATGAGGCAGTAGCCAATTTTTCACATCCTCTGTTCTGGTAATCGATTACCAACTTTGGGTAATCGATTACCTCACATGGTAATCGATTACCAAAGCTCAGTAATCGATTACCAGTGAAGACAGTAGCCAATTTTCGTCCCCTGTTGCATGGTAATCGATTACCATGCTTGGGTAATCGATTACTATGCAGCAAAAGTGACAGATTACAGCATTTTAAGCCCAAGAAGGGTTGTGTAATCCATCCCTAACATCTTAGTACTCCACACAACACTTAAACATACTCTAATTTAGGCTCTAGGCCCTTCAAACATGCATTTTCATTCAATTATGTATCATATACAAAGTCTTTAACATAATGGCCATTTTACATCAAATATGGTCCATTTTACAACATATTCACCAAGGCTTCTAACACAATGAATGTGGCAATGGACAAGTCCCATGCTCACTCAAATATACAATATATACTAAAGTCCTACATATACATCAAATTGAAAGGATTCAACATATAGTCATGAACATACAAGGCATGGCATTTTCAACATGCACAAGTTCATGATCTAATTCTAAAGCATAAAACATATGCAATATATGTCCCCATCCAATGCTCATCACATGGTGCCCCCAATATGCACCTCATGCTCCACTCTTCCAGGCTCAACCTAACCTGAAATGATGCCCCAAAACACGGGGTGAGATATATAAATATATCTCAGTAAACCAAGGGCCCTGGAGGTTTCTCCACCCCATGGCTCACTCAATGTGCAAATATAACATCATATAATATGCAAGCAATACAATATCACCCACCAACTGGAGACAACCCAAGAACATCCACGCATGGATTCACGTTCAAGGACTCCATCATATAACTCCCGAGACAATCCTGGCGCCTCTCCCATGGTTGAGAAGACTCCATGGCAAAACCCAACCGGAACTCCTCATGAGCCCTATCCGGCGGACGTCCCCCGTTTGGATCATCCTGGTGTCGCTCCCAGAGTCGACCCCATGGCACATTCCAACTGGCATTCTCACTCAGGATGAACCCAGCGGATGTCCAAACCAACACACGTCAACTGGCCAGTGACCAAACAATTTTCACAAAAATCCAAGCAATATGCATACAAGCACACAATCACACAATGCCATAATCACATAATCCAACCACAACCTTCCACTAGGTGTGGTGGAGCACACAAGGGCTAAACCCCAGTTCCAAAGGTTACCTCAACACCGAGCCCATGCTCCAAACGTAAGCTCCAAGCTTACCCGCTTCCAAAGCGTCCAAAAGAGGCAACCTAGATAATCCACAACATGATTATCAATCCATTTCCAAATCAAACATTAAATCTCAATTAATCATTCATTTTACTTCAATCTCTTTTATAGCTCAAATTACCAAATACCTCATGAATCACACATTCTTTCTTCTCATTCCACTATGTCACACTATACCATCATCCAATTAAACATCATTTTATATCATATAACCTCAACTACACAACTTTTTACATCATTTTTCCTCCAAACCCCTCTATGGTTCGAATTCCTCAAAGGTTCATTCTACAAGGTTTTCAATTCCATTTTAACACACACATTAATCATATAATCACATTATCACCTATACCAATGATCCATCATTCAATTATTCAATTACACCACATAACAATTTTCATGAAATTTCCACAAATTTTACTAAGGCATTTCTAGCTTACATGCATCATTCTAAGGCATTTTCATCTAATAGCATTTTTCCATTTGAGCTCTCTATCATCACACATCTAAGATTAAAGATTCAAAGCATAATTTCTAGATCTACAAAATCAACCACAAAGGTACCACAAATATACTCACCATCAAGTTTTTACCACTTAACATTAATTATGATATTAAGCGGATTTGCCAATTTGTTTTTCTACGAAACACAAAATAAAAATCCTAAACTTAAAACCCACTCCAGGTTATCTTTTTTCCTTATTCAATTACCTTTCTAACAAGCTATCACACACTCGATTCCGAGCTCGTGAGCTCCGGTTATCGCCGTTTGAAGTTGGACAAACAACATTGCCTACCAACTCCAAAACAGCCTAAAACGTCCAAACTTCACGGAATAAACTGCACCTAACCACAAGGACACTGCCTCTCAAACTTTTACACCATAAACTAGACACCTCAAACTTCGATTTGATATATCGTACGCTTAATTTGACCAAGTAACGAAGCGGGAATTAATTTCCCAACACAGACCTGAATCTGCCCACTGGTGCTGGCCAGAACAGGGCAGTGTGTGACAACAGCTCCCATGGGCTGCGCACACCACCAATGAACCTAGGCTTTTGACACAACGTAGGGGACATCTTAAGCTTCAAAATGGCGTATGGCACGTCCCAATCGGACCACTATGGAGAGAGATACGCTCCTCCAAAGTTCACCCAAAAACTGCCAATTCTACAGAAAATTCGCCAGAGTTTCCTTTGTATTTCCAAGAATCCCCAAATTTTCATAACCTGTTTAACACCACTATTACACCTGAAATCCAGCAAAATCCAATGGGTGGCACACACAAGGTCCAACAACGCCTTGGGGCACTTACAACCCAATCCAATATACACTTAAAACATAAACAGTTTACTTTCAATTTCATGCATAAAACATAATACAGATAATCATAAACCTATAATAGGCCTAAAGCCCTTCCATCATATTACATACATCCATGGTACATTTACAACACTGGATTACATTTACACTTACAACTTTAACTTTAAACTACAAATATTTACATATTACATTTCACTTGCCAAATAAATCCATAAACTAAAATGACATGATATCTAAACTATACACCACTGCTCCACTCGTCATCATGCGGGCTTCTTGCCCGCTGCTCCATATCCACTGGTACACCCTGAAATAATGCCCCGAGACGGGGTGAGATATACGGATATATCTCAGTAACCAAGAGGTTCTGGAGAAAACTCCGCCCAATGGTTCACTTCGATGTATATAAATAGCATAAAACAACACCACTGTTATAAAACGGGATAAAGCAAGGGATTTAGAGAAAGGGGGAATATATCAGAACAACTACGACATGCGGGATGGTAGCTACCAATACCACGCCATGTCCTCGGCTATACGCCTATGGGTACTACCCCTGGCGTGTTCATAGAACAACCCACCAAGGTACCCCTTCCAACCATATACACCCGAGACAACCTAGTGTGCTCCTATCCGGATAACACACCACGACCCTGGGTCAACTGGAACTCCCTCTCGGAGACCTATCCAGTGGCAGTCCGGAAACACTTGCCCGAAGGCTAAAAATATCTACTGGCCAGAGATCTGGTACATAAGTACCCACTGTGATAATGCACATGCATGCTCATGCTGTTCTACACTACTCATACACACTTCCTACCATTGCCATCAACTAGCAAGGTGGAACACAAAAGGGGAACAAGCCCCAGTACCAAGAGGTTACCTTTCTTTTTCCTTCCACTGAGCTCCGCAGAACTCCACTTACAGCTTGATTCACAGGGAACGCCTACACAGAGGACCATTCCACACACTTAGAACTTTGAATCTACTCATGAGTTTCGACATAATATGTGTAAACCACATCACATACCTCAATCCACTTGATCCAAAACCAAGGGCAGTCCACTGTTTCACTGTTCCGGGTTTAAATCCACGTACGGCAACCTATACAACCATGTATAGCCGTCAGTTTACGTCAAATTACGACAAAACGTAAAAACACCAAAATCCCCCTTTTTCCCACAAAGTGGTTCAGCCATATTAGTGTTATTTAGGGATTTATTTTTCTAAATTTTCTTTCTCATTTTATTACACTTCCATAGGTTGCCAAAAGGCTAATTCAATCGTCGTTTCTCCGTTTTACGTCTTTTACGCATCGTTTGCTAAATCTTTCACTCTAGGCTCTTTTATGCCAAATGATACCACTCATTATTTTTCATTGATTCTTCCACTTTATAATCACAACACAACCCATCTAATTACCATTTAAAGCATGAAACATCATCCATGCAATTTACACAATATCATTTTACCTCTTTTTGCCTAAAGGCCGATTTGCTCACTAATTCACATCCAAGGAATTTCCATCAATTTTAACCACTCCACACCTCATATCATCCTATTATATCATCATACAATCACACTACAATTCACTATACCACACATTAACACAAAACTCAAAAATCCATTTCATGCACTAAATTTTTTCTAAGTTAAAATTCACTTTTTTTCGCTTAAAATTTTCATTGCATTTCTAGCATTAATACATCATTCTAAGACATTATCATCTAATAGACATTTTCCATTTGAGCTCTCTAACAACACAAATCAAACAAGCCCTCTTTAGGGTGCATAAACAATTTCAAAAATAAATCTTCAAATCAATCCATGAGAGGTGTTGAAACTTACCCACAATTACGTCACAAGACTCCTCCTAGAACTCCACAAGCAATGGCTCAAGAAATCAACCCCAAAATCACAAAATTCCCAAAAATTTCGTGGCTGTATATGCCTTTTTTCTCACAATAGAGAGGGTTTTGAGGGAAACTAATCAGTGGGTTGTGTTCGGATGATGATTTCCATCGAATTTCAAGACAAGAATCGTCCGATTCGGTTAAGAATTGATGAAGTTATGAAGAAATCAATCAAAGAAACAAAAAAAAACGAAAATGGAAGGGGGAGGGGCTGTTGGGAAGGAAGAATACGGGAAAGAAATGAGAGGAATAGTGTTTAAGAATTGTTTATTTGACTTTAAGTGGGTACCGGATCCCACGTGATTTAAAACTCACCCGAATTTCCCTCCGGTCATCACTAAAATTCACTATTTAAAAACCTAATGAGAAATTATAATTTTTCATCTTAACAAAATCCTTTAATTTTACTCACTCAGATAAAAATTTGGAGCTTTCCGGTTGTTCGGAAAAATACTGCTTTAAGGTACAGCGCGCTCCGTTGACAAACTTCCACAAATTGACTTAAATCCCTCAAATATTATCAGAAATCATATTTCCTATTTCTATGGACCATTTAAAATCAATATTTGAAACCTAGAGCTCAAAATTCCACTGGCACGTTTTACGGTGCAATCTGACTGCAGTATTTTTACCCGCGAAAAACACTATTCACTGATTTTTCTGAAACTTGCCTATCCACTCAATTTTTCGTTCTGAATCCATTTCCAGGCTTATTTTTATCATCTGAGACCTCCTGCTCAATTTTTTTCCTTCCTAGGGTTGCGTGTTGGCTAATTACCGTTTTGCCCTTTCTTTGTATTTTGGCCTATTCTTTGGGATTTTCACTAATCTTTCACTTAATTTCTCACTTAACACTTTAATTACTTATTTTAGAATTGTGAGGTGTTATAATCACCCCACCTTTTAGAATTTTGTCCGCAAAATTACATCTTAACGGTCCCGTAACACGGGGTGTAATCGAAAATGTCATTTCTGTGGTATCCATGATTACTTAGTCCTTTACAAACTTGATAACTTCAGGTATCTGAACCCTTAACTCATTATATCTTTCACTGTTTCCTTAAACCACTGTTGCTTTTTCACTCACTGTAGTTCATCATATACTCATTTTACACTTGTCATTTATCGTGCAACGACCTTCAATTCGCAATACTTTAACCTCTTCACGGCTTACGGTTACACTTTCACCAATTCATCGGTAATAGACGACCACATTACAATTTTTCTGTCTCACTTCATCTCATTTTCATCTTCATCTGTCTTTCTGATCCAATGTCGTTCCCAAACATCTATAGTTGTTTCCATAATAGGCTCTAATTGTTTTCATGTATCTTCACACTTTCTTTAGCACTTAACTCTTTTCGCTGTCCTCACTGTTTCAACCATACTCAAACATACTAGTCCTTTCCATTACTGTCACTGCTCTTATGATTTCATTGTTTTCGTAGCTTTCACCGAAGCACATCCTTTCTAGTTTCAAGGGCACTTTGTCGTTTCTTACAGTTCCGACTCACATTAATTTCTATACTTATATACTTTATTTTTCTTGTCATATGTCTTTACCTCTTCTTAGGTACTCACCACTATATTTTTCTCCTTATGATACGAAACTAACAATCCTCATAACAGTTTATCTCTTCGATTAACCTTTTAAGGTCTTTTAACCACACACACTCCTGAATCTTTCCATCTAGTAATCATATTCATAATTTGCTTTCACTGTTACTCTTTTCATTAACTGAACCATCTCAACTTTATCAACTCAATCGGTTCAATTCTATACTCAGACCTCTCATGGTCTAAACACAACACTCATCGATGACCTCCATATTGAGGACTCATGCTTAATATTTTCACCCACTAACTATTTTCAACTTTAATTCCACTTCGATGTTATCACTTAACCTTATGTTCCACTCATTTATACCACTTTCTCGTAATCATAATCATTTAATCCTGGATGTCAAACTCAAAATACTATTACTTTACAGCTTTACTCACTTCCACTAAACACTTTGGAACGAATCAATTTCGGACCCACTTCACTATTAACTGACGGACTATTCAAAATGCCATATCTTTTCATAAACAAGTCCTATTCGCTAGGAATCCTTGACACTCAATTATCAATTCACTTAAAATTCATTCCATCATTGCTACTACTTCTACAATTTACCACCAGTTGGTATATCAGTCTCTCAGAATATTCAAAGTTACCACAAACACTCGTCCATACCTCATTAGTACTTAATCAAAACACCATCAACATTGTGCATTTTCCACACACTTTCCACCATAAGTGGCATATGCGATTACATACAACATTTCTCAATCTACTTTACCAGCAAAACCAAGCTATTCACTTTTTGGTAATCAATTACAACTATAGTTCCCATCTATTAATACACGTTCGCACTTGACTCTATTTCAATTTATCTTTTCCTTAGGGCTAACACTTTACTGTTTTAACCTGAAATCTTGATCATCACTAGCCTTCCTAGAAGGACACTTACTCATTCTGTCAACTTTAACTCACATTATCATCCCTTTTTTTGTCATAAGACGAGGGTTCCAACTAACTTACTACTTCACTTAGAGACAAAATTTATTTCATCAAACTTTCTTTACACCCACAATAATGCTTCACTATCACATTTCGAAGTTCTTGCACACTAAGCCACAACTCTTATATCCAAACCTGACATACTATTGTCCATTTACAAATATATAACCTCGCATCTTGCGTTAACCATATGGAAAAAACTCTCCCAATACGGTGGGTAACAACATTCACAGGTTTAACCCCTCGAGCTCTTACTGTCCTAAGGGCCCCAGATGCCATGACTCACCGATCAGAGAATCCACCCATATGATCCATGCCGTAAAAACGACTTACTACTAGCTGTCCCTATTCTAAGGCATCCCCCAAATGTTTCTTCTTTGTGCATTTACATAAATTATCTCTACCATACTAACCGTTATACCAATGTGGAACACTTCCTCGTTTCTAATTACTCATATCAAATACTACTAGTCTCCGGGAACTTAACCCGCACCGAGATAGCTATACACTCCTGACACATAGGCCCCACTGAGATCTCCCTACTATCAAATCATATTACATGCACCCAGTGCACAGAGAAATTTATACTCATAATACATCTGTATATAACAACAAACTGGTACACCGTGCACTCCCGATCACACATGAACCCAGTCCATTTGGTGTCTGTATCACCTCTGTATATAACATCAAAACTGTTCTGTATTACCACATGGGCTGCCCCCATACTCTTAGTCGTAGTGGTATAATATAAACCTGTTACATATAAGTTAATTCATCTTACTCTCTCGTGTCATTCTTCTCACTGGTAGTTTACTTTCGTTTCGGTTACCCCTCTGACCTAGTTTATAACATAATCATGGTTATAATAATCCATATTCTCTTCGTAATTTCGTACACATCTTCAAACTCGTAATAGTTCCTTCTGTCTTGTTACCGTTCAGTCCGTAGTCCATTATCTCTTCCTTGCTTATTCTTCTCACAAATTGTTTACTTTTTTACTTTGACTAATCACTTGCCATGGTTCATAACATAATCCCTAATCCATAATTGCTAAATTTTCTCAAAGTTCTGTACACATCTCAATTTCTCAGTATAAGTTTCACATTTCCCATCACACAGGGATCTTCCAATCATCTCCGTCGAATCACAGATAACTACTTCACCTCAATCCTTGCACTGAATTTTATACCTCAGTTCACTAACAAATCTTATCATTTTCATCTTGAATTACACATTAACTCTCTTGCTGACCACAATATTCCACACTCTCTGCACACTTTACACATCAGTTCTTTCATTAACCTCTTACTTTCGCACTTTATTGCCGCTTGGTTCCTATACTAATCACTTGATTTCACATTAAGTTTTACCTTCACTCATTCTCTAATCATACCATCTCAACTTATTGTTATGCAACAATAACTCACAACTTATGCCACCGTTCTAGTCCATTGCCTGCTACGGCTCACATAACATGCGCTCAATACTGTAGAGCAACTCATCAATTTTCCTGCTCATTTCCACCCTTGGTGGTTGTAGAATATCTCTTTTCCTTGAAAATGCCTCTACTCCGTCGGTCACTCCATATCAAATACCAATATTTTCATAAGCGCACTACTATTAGTAGTACATATACATATACCACAAGATCGTAATTTCTTTACAATTCTCATTACTTTCATACAAATGACTGTACATCTCAACCATCCTGTTCCTTTATCACTGATCCGCATGCCAATCTGAGTCGACCTCCACTAACTGCAATAGTGTCTTCATGGTACATAGATCTTGTGTCATCCATGGCAATTCCTTCACTTTTCCTCATACATATTACACATAATAATATACTCATCATTGGTTCACCTCACTTGTGTTTAGTCAACACTACCTCTTTATGGAATTTACTCCCATATTTCAATATCTCTCACATTATCAATCTATCAGCATCATACTTTCAGGTGGTCAAATCTCGTAGGATTTTCATCGAATATTCTATTTGCTTCTCTGCTTGGACTATCCCAATTCATTCAAGTGCACCGCACTTGTCCTGGTCTCATAACTGCTAATCAAACATGACGTGTTTAACTCACGCATACGAATATCTGTTCCCTTTTCTCAATAATTCTTCAGGTTCAAAACCTCTCGCCTTGATGAAGTCTATTCACCAAGACCACTTGTACATAACTGTCTTACGATACTACACATATACTTGGAATTTCACCAATCTCATAAGCTCATCTCTGTTATATGTTTATCTTTCATAGTACTGCAAAGTTCGTCTATGCTCATATTGTACATATCATAAATTGTACACCACTGTTGCTTATAATACACTTTTCTCTTGACTTTCATCGAAGTCAGATATAATATTTATGTCTGTTCTTTTATGCCTTCTAATATTCATACTTGACTTACTGCCGTCCTTTGTCCATGGAGCAGTTAACACTGCAGCCACAACATCAGGCTAAAGACTCACACTTGGTGCTTCAAGGTTACTACGTAGGCTTCTTACGATGACCACACATGTAACACAAAGGAATGGGTTGATCAGACCCACACTAAGGAATTACATATACAGTAATCAATAAGAATCTACATACAACTATGTAGCACATAACACATCTATATATATTATCAGAGTTCCCTAACAAAACTGCTCTGATACCATAAAATGTAACAGCCCGTTGTACACCGGTATTGTTAACATTAATTATGATATTAAGCGCAGTTACAATCACAGCAATTCATTTATAAAAATGAGAATAAACTTTTTCCGATTATTACGCGAACGATAAAAGTATAAAAAGCGTAACAATAAAAAGCTGTGATCGTAACTGAAACACTAGCGGAAGACTTTCTTAATTATTTATACCCTTTATTCTATCACATACAAGATACTAAGGGGTTCCCATAAACCCACTTAGCCAATTTCTCACTTTTTACGTTTTTACCACTTAACCGGATTTGCCAATTTGTTTTTCTACGAACCCAAAATAAAAATCCAAACTTAAAATCCAGGCTATCTTTTTTCCTTGTTCACTTACCTTTCTAACAAGCTATCACACACTCGATTCCGAGCTCGTGAGCTCCGGTTATCGCCGTTTGAAGATGGACAAACAACATTGCCTACCAACTCCAAAACAGCCTAAAACGTCCAAACTTCACGGAATAAACTGCACCTAACCACAAGGACACTGCCTCTCAAATTTTTATACCATAAACTAGACACCTCAAACTTCGATTTGATATATCGTATGCTTAATTTGGCCAAGTAACGAAGCGGGAATTAATTTCTCAAAACCACCTCAAATCTGCCAGCTAAAACCGGACAGAACAGGGCAGTGTGTGACAACAGCCCCCATGGGCTGCGCACACCACCAATGAACCTAAGCTTTTGACACAACGTAGGGGACATCTTAAGCTTCAAAATGGCGTATGGTACGTCCCAATCGGACCACTATGGAGAGAGATACGCTCCTCCAAAGTTCACCCAAAAACTGCCAATTCTACAGAAAATTCGCCAGAGTTTCCTTTGTATTTTCTAAAATCCCCAAATTTGCATAACCTGTTTAACACCACTAATACACCTGAAATCCAGCAAAATCCAATGGGTGGCACACACAAGGTCCAAAAACGCCTTGGGGCACTTACAACCCAATCCATTATACACTTAAAACATAAACAGTTTACTTTCAATTTCATGCATAAAACATAATACGGATAGTCATAAACCTATAATAGGCCTAAAGGCCTTCCATCATATTACATACATCCTTGGTACACTTACAACACTGGATTACATTTACATTTACAACTTTAACTTCAAACTACAATTATTTACATATTACACTTCACTTGCCAAATAAATTCATAAACTAAAATGACATGATAGCTAAACTCTACACCACTGCTCCACTCGTCCTCATGCGGGCTTCTTGCCCGCTGCTCCATATCCACTAGTACACCCTGAAATAATGCCCCGAGACGGGGTGAGATATACAGATATATCTCAGTAACCAAGAGGTTCTGGAGAAAACTCCGCCCAATGGTTCACTTCGATGTATATAAATAACATAAAACAACATCACTGTTATAAAACGGGATAAAGCAAGGGATTTAGAGAAAGGGGGAAATATCAGAAACAACTACGACATGCGGGATGGTAGCTACCAATACCACGCCATGTCCTCGGCTATACGCCTATGGGTACTACCCCTGGCGTGTTCAGAGAACAACCCACCAAGGTACCCCTTCCAACCATATACACCCGAGACAAACCTAGTGTGCTCCTATCCGGATAACACACCACGACCCTGGGTCAACTGGAACTCCCTCTCGGAGACCTATCCAGTGGCAGTCCGGAAACACTTGCCCGAAGGCTAAAAATATCTACTGGCCAGAGATCTGGTACATAAGTACCCACTGTGATAATGCACATGCATGCTCATGCTGTTCTACACTACTCATACACACTTCCTACCATTGCCATCAACTAGCAAGGTGGAACACAAAAGGGGAACAAGCCCCAGTACCAAGAGGTTACCTTTCTTTTTCCTTCCACTGAGCTCCGCAGAACTCCACTTACAGCTTGATTCACAGGGAACGCCTACACAGAGGACCATTCCACACACTTAGAACTTTGAATCTACTCATGAGTTTCGACATAATATGTGTAAACCACATCACATACCTCAATCCACTTGATCCAAAACCAAGGGCAGTCCACTGTTTCACTGTTCCGGGTTTAAATCCACGTACGACAACCTATACAACCATGTATAGCCGTCAGTTTACGTCAAATTACGACAAAACGTAAAAACACCAAAATCCCCCTTTTTCCCACAAAGTGGTTCAGCCATATTAGTGTTATTTAGGGATTTAATTTTCTAAATTTTCTTTCTCATTTTATTACACTTCCATAGGTTGCCAAAAGGATAATTCAATCGTCGTTTCTCCGTTTTACGTCTTTTACGCATCGTTTGCTAAATCTTTCACTCTAGGCTCTTTTATGCCAAATGATACCACTCATTATTTTTCATTGATTCTTCCACTTTATAATCACAACACAACCCATCTAATTACCATTTAAAGCATGAAACATCATCCATGCAATTTACACAATATCATTTTACCTCTTTTTGCCTAAAGGCCGATTTGCTCACTAATTCACATCCAAGGAATTTCCATCAATTTTAACCACTCCACACCTCATATCATCCTATTATATCATCATACAACCACACTACAATTCACTATACCACACATTAACACAAAACTCAAAAATCCATTTCATGCACTAAATTTTTTCTAAGTTAAAATTCACTTTTTTTCGCTTAAAATTTTCATTGCATTTCTAGCATTAATACATCATTCTAAGACATTATCATCTAATAGACATTTTCCATTTGAGCTCTCTAACAACACAAATCAAACAAGCCCTCTTTAGGGTGCATAAACAATTTCAAAAATAAATCTTCAAATCAATCCATGAGAGGTGTTGAAACTTACCCACAATTACGTCACAAGACTCCTCCTAGAACTCCACAAGCAATGGCTCAAGAAATCAACCCCAAAATCACAAAATTCCCAAAAATTTCGTGGCTGTATATGCCTTTTTTCTCACAATAGAGAGGGTTTTGAGGGAAACTAATCGGTGGGTTGTGTTCGGATGATGATTTCCATCGAATTTCAAGACAAGAATCGTCCGATTCGGTTAAGAATTGATGAAGTTATGAAGAAATCAATCAAAGAAACAAAAAAAAAACGAAAATGGAAGGGGGAGGGGCTGTTGGGAAGGAAGAATACGGGAAAGAAATGAGAGGAATAGTGTTTAAGAATTGTTTATTTGACTTTAAGTGGGTACCGGATCCCACGTGATTTAAAACTCACCCGAATTTCCCTCCGGTCATCACTAAAATTCACTATTTAAAAACCTAATGAGAAATTATAATTTTTCATCTTAACAAAATCCTTTAATTTTACTCACTCAGATAAAAATTTGGAGCTTTCCGGTTGTTCGGAAAAATACTGCTTTAAGGTACAGCGCGCTCCGTTGACAAACTTCCACAAATTGACTTAAATCCCTCAAATATTATCAGAAATCATATTTCCTATTTCTATGGACCATTTAAAATCAATATTTGAAACCTAGAGCTCAAAATTCCACTGGCACGTTTTACGGTGCAATCTGACTGCAGTATTTTTACCCGCGAAAAACACTATTCACTGATTTTTCTGAAACTTGCCTATCCACTCAATTTTTCGTTCTGAATCCATTTCCAGGCTTATTTTTATCATCTGAGACCTCCTGCTCAATTTTTTTCCTTCCTAGGGTTGCGTGTTGGCTAATTACCGTTTTGCCCTTTCTTTGTATTTTGGCCTATTCTTTGGGATTTTCACTAATCTTTCACTTAATTTCGGAATGCCAAAAATTTAACACTTTCCTTTTAAAATTGGCAAAGAGATAAAAATCACTATTCATCAATTTTTCCCAAATTTGCCTATTTTTATGCCTCGGTTTACGTTCTTGGCAAATTACCATTTTGCCCTTTTTGCCCATTTTGGCTATAATTCTCTGATTTTCACTAATCCTTCCATTCTAACTCATATTTTATCAAATAAATTCACATTTAATTTTCCGAGGTGTTATATTCACCCCACCTTTTAGGAATTTTGTCCGCAAAATCAACTATGCCAATATGCTAACTCAGGATACAGCCGGAGAATCTCAGTCTCCCGACCCCAAGTAGCTTCATCAAGTGTGCGGACACCAAAATAATTATTTCCATTTATATCTTTTGGCTTTTCAGCCACATTTCACAATGGTCTTGCCTTTCAAAGGCCCAATGGGAGACCTCAAGTCCTTCCCAATTTCCATATCAACCGGTGACACCACATGTGAACAACCGGAGCGCACCACACAGTTGTGCACTATCTCTGCTTTACCAAGCCAATTGCTTTCAATTTCTTTTCAATTTCTTTTCACAAGTCCGGCTACCTAGCACATATAGCCCATAATTTCTCTTGGCAGGTTTTTCTACCTAGTTCACATATCAACAACTATGCCTATAGGATCATACCACATCCTGTTCAAACTGTGCCACACAGGCAACTATTACTTTTTGACACCTTACAGCCACAATTTTCCTTTTCTGATTTTTATTTCTACGGAGTATGTACTCTTGTCAGCAATTTATCCACATTTATATTCCACATTAAACACTATTATGGAATCTCACAGCCTCTCAGTGCAATTCACCGGGTAGTCATCTAATTCCCGCTCGCTATACTTTTATTTTCTGAGGGATAAATCTCCATTTTTGGCACTTAGCCACAACTCGCATATACACATTTTTCTTTTCTCATGTTCTCAACCTACGACGTACAATTTCATCTTAGTATTTTATCTTTAACATGCACCATCCCTGTGCTCAACCTTCAAATCCAACCCTACAGGTTTACCAACTTTTGCCAAAACACAACGGCGAATCACTTCCTCAAGACATTTTACTACTATCCAATGGACCACACATTACAATTTATACATTACATCGGCCAATTCAAAGCCTTCATCCATGGATTTACTCATTAATTTCATACACTAGATCATACTTACAATTTCAACTAATCATCTCAAAACTTAACACATAGTTCATCATTGATTTCTCACATTAAAGGCAACATGCCCAAGATTTCCATTAACAATTTTCTTTAATCATCGTTCCATAATCATGTTATCATTTCCACATGTATCTCATTCTATACACCTCACCTTCATCATCATTTCATTCACCCAGTATGCATCACTCCAAGGTCATACATCATCTTTTTCTCATATCTGTCCCATCACATAGGGATTTTCAAAGCCTATTATCAGGCCACAAAGACTGAATCCACCACTATCATTACTTTCATAATTTCATATCGTCCGTTACACAAGTCTCTCGGACCATTCACAGTATTACTAGCACACTCAACCATATATCTTGGTACCTAGTCAATAACGACATCCACATTGTGTATTTTCAACACATCTCTCACTATAATTTGCATCCATACACTCCATCAGTGACTCTACCACCAGGGCAGAGATATCAACCTTTTATTTTACCAAATACATTTCTATTTAACAACTAGTATCACATTTTCTTACTTGACTATATCATCATTTATCACTTATCAAAATCCTTGGCCACTCAGGCCGCCAACTTAGCTTAGCATCTCACCACCACAAGCCTTTCCATAAAACTTTGACTCAATCCATCCTCACTAACCAATTTTCCATTCCCTTCACATAGGGTGATAATCCAATAATTCATTTCATAATTTCCGTAAAACCATAATTCCGCACTACCACACTTGGTATACACTCATGCACATCTCCGAGTGCTCAATTTTATAATTCAAACCGCCATATCATGGCACCTCTCACATTTCATCATATTAGGCATATTACTGTTCACTTACAGTTATCCAAATTCACCTCTTGCGTTCCTCACAAGATACAATCCTCTAATGCAATGGGTAAGAACATCCTTAGGTTTAACCCCTCGAGCTCTTGCTGTCCTAAGGGCCCCAGGTGCCTTGCCCCACCAATCAGAGAATCTGTCCTTATAATTCACGCAAGAAGAGGTAACATGCCAACGGCTGTACTAACAGTCCCACTAACACAAGGTTCTACCTCACACTACATTACTTACACAAAATAATAATAATAATCTCTGGGAACATAATCCATACGGAGATAGCCACACAGATAAACACATTCACATCAAATCCGTATATAACGGCAAACAGATTCTTATATAGATACATAATGGTATACTAGTTCTATCTTACTCTTGCACCATTCACTATAACTTTCCAATATGGTTCTTTTCTCAACAATATACTCATTTCACTTGACTAGTCATTAGTCTTAGTCCATAGAATAATCATCCTAACATGATTCCAACATCTTTCTCATATTTTGACACAAAACTTTCAATTCATAACAGTACCCATGTTCGGTACAGTCCTAATCCGTTGTCCATCATGACTCATAGCAACAATGTTCACACTGTAGAAGATCCACTTCAGTAGAATAACTTCACTTTTCTCTCAATATTTCAATATGACACCAAGGGTGCCATCATTTAACAGTCCATGCATTCTGCGCATCGGGACCACCAGATACATTTCAATTTCGAGCAGCGCTCGCCCGGGACTTCCAAGAGCAATACCTCTTAGGATTCAATCCACAAAGGGAAACCCAGGACAATTTTAATTGTCACATTATTACCAACATGTGTGCCATGGTATAACTTGCACACCGGGACTCCATCATGAATCCCATACCAATTTGAGCGTCCAATGACACTCCAAAGAGACATCTCTTCAGACATTTCCCATCATAGGGAATTTCCATTGAACAATTTTTCTTTTACCAAAGAGTTTACTAACTCAAAACAACACAAATATACATTTAGGAACCCCGGCCTTCACAGTACATATATATACATATATACATATATACACACTAGCATTTAGCCATCACAGGATTACTATTCCCATATAATTAAGCCACATCATCCAAATTGCAATGCTCCACGACATTATGGAAGTGTAACAGCCCGTTGTACACCGGTATTGTTAACATTGATTATGATATTAAGCGCAGTTACAATCACAGTGATTGGGTTAATTAAATTACGGACAAATTTTTCTTTTAACGCATATTCCTTTTCGTACATCAACACTTTTTCCGTAATCAATTAAAGCAACACTATAATTGTAAATGCAATACGCGGAAGCATACATTTTGCTAACAACACTCATCCTTCTTTTATTCAATTCATTTAAACTCACCATCTTACTCTCACAATTTACCAAGTTATAGTCCTTTACGTTATCTACGCGTGGTTTCAAACCACGTATCCTTTGGAGTTCTACCCATCAAGTTAAACCCCTTTCTTTTAGTCTAGAAAAACCTGAATTTTCAAAATTTACACTGTGGTAATCGATTACCAGTGGGTGGTAATCGATTACCACCTGTCAAAAATGAGGCAGTAGCCAATTTTCTCAATCCTCTGTTCTGGTAATCGATTACCAACTTTGGTTAATCGATTACCTCACATGGTAATCGATTACCAAAGGCCAGTAATCGATTACCAGTGAAGACAGTAGCCAATTTTTCATCCCCTGTTGCATGGTAATCGATTACCATGCCTTGGGTAATCGATTACTATGCAGCAAAATGACAGATTACAGCATTTTAAGCCCCAAAAAGGGTGTGTAATCCATCCCTAACCCCATTGGTACTCCACACAACACATAATCATGTCCTAATGTAGGCTCTAGGCCCTTCCATCATGCATTTTCCTTAGATTAAACATCATTTACAAAGTCCTCAAAATAATGGCCATTTACATACAATTATGGACCATCTTTACAACATGAATACCAAGACTTCAAGGCTATGAATATGGCAATGGACAAGTCCCATGCTCACTCAAAATATACAGTTATCCATGCCATGAATAATAAAACATAAACAAGACTTAGCATATAATCATGAACACTAACAAAAGCATGGAAATAACATCATGCAATATGTTCATGACCTAAGTCTCAAAATACTAATGGTATGCTATGTGCACTCCATAACTCCTCCAAAATGTCATGCAATCCCAATGCACCGCATGCCACTCCAATGTCCACTATACGGGCTTCTTGCCCGAAGCTCCTCCCGGCTCATAGTGACCTGAAATGTGGTCCCCCAAACACGGGGTGAGATATACGGATATATCTCAGTAAACCAATGGAGCTAGAGGCTCTCTCCACTCCATGGCTCACTAAAATGTATAAAAATGACATCATGTAATATGCAAGTAAAACAATATCACCATCCAACTGGAGACAACCCAAGAACATCCACTCATGGATTCGTGTTCAAGGGCTCCATCATATAACTCCCGAGACAGTCCTGGCGCCTCTCCCATGGTTGAGAAGACTCCATGGCAATACCCAACCGGAACTCCTCATGAGCCCTATCCGGCGGATGTCCCACATTTGGATCATCCTGGCGCCGCTCCCAGAGTCGACTCCACGGCAAAACCCGACTGGCATTCTCACAAGGATGAACCCAGCGGATGTCCAAACTCCACTCGTCAACTGGCCAGTGACCAAACAATTTTCACACAATACAAGCAATATGCATACAAGCACACAATCACATCATGTCATAACCACATAATCCAACCACAACCTTCCTCTAGGTGTGGTGGAGCACACTAGGGATTAAACCCAAGTTCCAAGAGTTTACCTCAATACTTAGCAATCCGTTCCAAACGTATGCTCCAATTCAACTTTCCACAATCACGTCCGTGTGAGGCACCCTACAACAATCATCAAATCCAAATTACACCAAAACTCATTTTTCATGAAAATTCCTCAAATTCCTCTAAGTTAAAAACCTATATTTTTCACCAAAAATTAACATAGCATTTCTAGCTTACAAGCATGATTCTAAGGCCTTTTCATCTAATAGCATTTTTCCATTTGGGCTCTCTATCATCACACATCTAAAATCAAAGGTTTGAACACAAATTTCTAGATCTATGAAATCAACCATCAAAATACCACAAATATACTTACAATGTGTTGTATGATCACCACCAAGGCTTCACTAAACCATTTGAAGATCAAAACTCCAAGAAATCTCCAAAAACTCAAGTGGGTCGAATCTGATTTTGCCAAAAACGCGGCCAAGGAGATGGATTCAAGGGTTCTAAGTGTTACCAATGGCTTTGGAAGGTTGTTTACAATAGATTTCAACACCAAAATCAAGCGATTCGGTGAAGAAATGAAGAAATGGGAAAATGGAGAAGAAAATGGTGTTTTGGCTCACTTGTGCAGGGGAGGACGCGTGAGAGAAGAAGAAAAGAGAGGAAAGAAAGAAGAAAAAGAGGGTGGGGCCAAGTGACCTCGGTGACACGGGTCCCACACGCGATCTAACTTTAACTCCGATAAAATTTCCGATCATAAATTCTTAATCTACATATTTTTCCAGTCCATGACTGTAACATCCCGCATAATTAGTAAAATACATAAGTACTAAATGTTATAGGTACATGTGTAGAATTCGGATTTATGGTTTATGTTTGATGGCTTGCGAATTGTTGATCTTTATCCTTGGATAAGACTAAGGTAAGTATTTAAATTAAATCACAGGAGGGTGCTTATGTAGGCATGTGAAATTTATTAAAATCATAAGAGTAATTTGATTGTGTGTGTGTTATAAGGCTTTAGTGTTTATTGGACTTTGGAAGTGGGCTAGTGTGTGTGTGGACTTGTCACTTTTGAACTTATGTGATTGGATTCTTTGTGTGTGGGGCCAATGGCCCAAGGATGGCTTTTGGACCTACCATGATTCAGCCCAAAGTTGTAACCATTCTTATCTTCCCCTAAGCCTTGTCCAACAAGATTGTCTTGTGTACCAAGGAACCTTCACATGGCAACCTTTTTACCACCCTTTCATGCGCACAAAAGAGAGTGATTAGGACTTAGAAATCTGCCAATTTTCCCTTGCTAAACCGCCACCTCATACTTAGTTTATGCACCTTTGACTTCAACTTCATTGCATGGAAGACACATGTGCACCTTAGCATCATTTTAGGCTGCATTATTCTTCCTTTAGGCGCACATGGAGGGGCATAGATCAGATTTCCTTATGACACAAATCTGTCCTTGCTTCCTCATGCAACCAAAGTAGGATTTTTGGACTGCACTTTCCCCCCATCATGTGCGCACAAGAGCACCTCCAAAGCAGATTTTTTGGCTGCCACAAAGCTGTCTTGCTTGTGGACTTAGTGAACCTCCTAGCTTGTGCTCTTGATGCACCTCCTTTCCACTCCATCTTGTGCGCATAGCTTGCTTGTTGGTGTTTAAAATTCTGACTTGTTAGCACTTATACAGATCTGAACCTTTCCCTCACCTCTTTGCATGTGCATTGTGTATATTAGAAGCAAACTCTTGCTTGTTCAAACCTATTGTGCAGTCCCACTGCTACAAGCAACCAGATTTCTGCCATAATGTTGCATCATTGCAATCTCCTCTCTTCTCCCTTTAATTGTGCGCACAAGAGGCTTTCCTCACCTTGCACAAGTGCAGCCAAGTTCCTTCCTCATTTCCTCCCTCTCTAGCCGTGACTACAAGCCTCTTGGAGAAAGAAAAACCTTGGTCACTTACCTTCCCTCACCTCTCAAAACCGTGACTCAAGAACACCAAGCAAGTGTAAGTTTCCTCCTCACTTTCCCCTCACTGTCCAGCCTTGTCCTCAACCTTGAAGCTGTCCAAGTTTGTTCCTCCTCACCATTTATGCGCATAGATCATCCTAGGAAGTGGGGACTTGTTGTGAAGTAGAGCTAGAAAGGTGTGGTGTGTGAGCAAGAAGTGTGTGCTTCAAGAGGTAAGCCTAGAACTTAGACCTCTTTCATGGTGTGTAATAATGTGTGTTCTTGAATGTCCCCTTGAATATGTGTTGTTTTGGATTCTTGAATGAGTATGGTTAAAGTATAAGGATGGAGTTATTTTATGATGACTTGTATGCTTGAGTTATAGAATGAAAGTCTCATGGTTATGCTTAAGAAATATGCCACTGTTTTGAAGAGAAATATGCCACTGTTTCCCTATGAATGTGCCACTGTTTTGAGGATAAAATGCTCACTGTTTCGGTTTCACAAGATCACCCCTTTAATGCCACTGTTTTGGAATGAATCTACCACTGTTTTGAGGATGCATATGCCACTATTTTGGGTTGACAAGCTCACCATTTTGATGCCACTGTTTTGTATAAAATGCTCACTGTTTTAGTGCATCACATGCCACTGTTTCTGCATAAAAACACTCACTATTTTAGTCCATTATGTGCCACTGTTTCTGCATAAAAACACTCACTGTTTTAGTCCATTATGTGCCACTGTTTCTGCATAAAATTCTCACTGTTTTAATGTCACATATGTCACTGTTTTGCACCAAAAATACTCACTGTTTTAGTACTTAATGAGCCACTGTTTCTGCATAAAATAACCACCATCTTGATGTCCAAACACTACCCTTTATGCCACTGTATTGGTGTCTAAATACTCCCATTTTGCCACTGTTTTGATGCATAAATATCACCACTAACGTCACTGTTTTAATGATTAAATGTCACCATTCATGCCACTGTTTTGATGCACAAATAACACTACTTATGCCACTGTTTTGAGGTTCAAATGCCATTGACTATGTCACTGTTTTAACATTCAAATGCCACTGTCTAACGCCACTGTTCTGCCACTGTTTTGAGGTCCAAAATGTCACTGTTTCTGTTTAAAAATGGTCACTGTTTCTGCTGTAAGGTGTTACTGTTTTTCTGCTGTAAAACGTCACTGTTTCTGTCCACTGCTTTTAAGCAAAACGTCACTGTTTTCTGCTCACTGTCTTAAAGAACAACTCACTGTTTCTGCTCACTGTTTTAAGCACAAACGTCACTGTTTTCCACTGTAAAACACTGCTGTATGTTCACTGTTTTCCACTGTAAAACGCTGCTGTATGCCCACTGTTTCTGCTGTAAATCGCCGCTGTAAATGATTGGTTGTAATTGATTTAGGTGTGCATAAAAAGTGAGATACTTCGCTGCGGTTTGGTATTGTTTAAGGCACACAAGGTAAGTGTCAGGCGATATTACCTAATGTGACTATTGACTACTGGTATAAAATTGTGACATGATGCTCCATATTCCGTAAAAGTATTATGTTCCATTATGATGAAAGGAAACTGCCAAAAATGTGCCGTGATGGCTATATGATTATGAGGTAAAGACGTTATGTGGCAGCATAACGCATATGAAAAGTATATGTGCCGTGATGGCTATATGAAAGGTATATAAGCATGCATCTTACATCATACCGCATTTTTACGCTTTGTGTGAGAAAGCATAGCATGACATGCATGTATCAAGATCATATAGGCCTTGTTTTAGAATAGTTATGTACAGGACCATGTGTTTGAGCAAGCATCATATAGGCATCCCCAAGGTACCGGGGTATGGGACACTTGGCATCAGTCCGCATAGGCCCACAGTTGGAATCCACATGGAGCTCAGGTGCCAAGGGTATATTTGATTCCACTGTGAAGTGCGCGCACGACGGTGCTAAAAGCGCAAAGGAAAGGCGTTATATACGCAATATATGAATATGATGAAAAGGAAAAAGGAAAAGGAACAAGGATATGTTGAAGTGACTGTTTATGATTTTGTGCCTAGTTAATACTGTTATATTACTGGTTTTGTTGCCACACTACTGGGATTATTCTCACCCCTTCGGGGCTGCTATTTTTCCAAAATGGCAGGAGGACGTAAAAGCATTTGAAGGCATGATGTTTGCTGTTGCTTGCTGATGAATGGACTTGTACTGTTGCTGTTTGATTGATTGGATGACTGTAATGATTAATATTTTGGTACTCTTGGATGACTGTAGACTCTATCATCTCTATTTTATCTTGAACTTTTATGAACAGCGGCTATTTTGGAAAACCTTTGTGAAAGGAATTTTTGAAAGACTTATGTGCTGAAATTTTTACAGTGCACCTTACGGGTGGTGTTTTTATGAGCAAACGAACTCCGATTTACTATTATTTTATATGCACGCGAAGCCCCAAACGTGCTCTTTCTAAATCACTTGAAATATTTTTTATCATCCAAACAGAAGTGATAAGAACTGTAGAAACGCTTTTCGGATTTGTTTACTGCTATGAGAATCTTTGTTAGCTCATGTGACGTTAACGACTCTAATTCCGCTTAGCAAACGACTCTCTTGGATGCATACAAGGGAGGGCGTTACACTAATTGGTATCAGAGCAGTTTGGTCCATGGATTTGCTTGTGATTGATTGACTTGATTGTTGATTGTGTTTATCTGCTGATTGACTGTCTAAATGTGCTATAGTTTAAGTGTTTGAGACTAGGGTAGTTAGATTGTTAGGACCGTTCTGTGATAAGACACGGATGCATAGCTAACTTGTCCGAATTGAACACGAGTACCTACTGGGGACTGCTGCCATGAATAACTTGCGGTGAGCCTGATCAACTCATCTCAGGATATTGTGAGTGCAGAATCATGGCAGGTGGTCGCGGTTCAACTCGGGGAAGGTCTGGCGATGCGGAAGGGGATCTTATCACTACCATTGGGGGACTGGCAACGTTTATTCAGACAAGTATTTTTGGATAAGTATTTTCCTAAAGCAATGAGAAGAATGAAGCACACGGAACTGCTATCACTCAGGCAGGTTCTTCAGGACGACACCTGGTAGGGGTCGAGGCAGAGGTACGCAGTTGCAGGCGCGGCCTGGACATTTTAAGAGAACCAATACTGTTGGTCAATCGTCAACTGGACGGCAGGGTGCGACTGTTTGTGCTACATGTGGAAAGAATCCCTTTGGAGTTTGTCGCAAGAACAACAATGCATGTTTCAGATGTGGCCAGCAAGGACATTTCGCTTACGAATGCCCCCGGAACGCTAATCCGCAGCCTACGCAAGCACGGGTGTTCGCACTGGATGCGAAAGATGGTAATTCTCAACCTTTCTCTCTCATTTCCTTATTGCAAGTTAGAAAAGAGCTCCGCAAGGGAGCAGCAGGGTATCTTTTGTCGATTGAGGCTGAGGTCTCGGTTGACACTCAAATTCAGAATGTACCGGTAGTTAGAGAATTCGAGGAGGTATTCCCGGATGAAATACCTCGATTGCCTCCTCATAGGGAAATAGAATCTTCTATCGAACTTGTTCCTGGAGTTGGACCAATCTCCATTGCTCCGTATCGTATGGCGCTTTTGGAACTTCGCGAGTTGAAGAAGCAGATAGAAGAACTGTTGGCAAAGGAATTCATCAGACCGAGTGCCTCTCCATGGGGTGCTCCAGCCATCTTGATTAAGAAGAAGGATGGAAGTCTGCGTCTGTGTGTAGATCACCGTCAGCAGAACAAAGTTACGGTGAAGAATAAGTATTCGCTACCAAGGATCGACGATTTGATGGACCAGCTGAGAGGAGCTAGAGTCTTTTCCAAGATAGATTTACGATCGGGATACCATCAGATCCGGGTCAAACCGGAGGATATTCCGAAAACAACTTTTAGGACTCGTTATGGGCACTACGAACATCAGGTGATCCCATTCGGACTTACGAATGCTCCAGCGGTATTCATGGACTACATGAACCGCATTTTCCGCCCATTTCTTGATCAATTTGTTATTGTGTTTATCGACGACATCCGGATTTACTCTGCTAATGAAGAGCTGCACGCGGAACATCTGAGGATTGTCTTGCAAATCTTGAAGGAGAAGCAGTTGTACGCGAAATGGTCGAAGTGCGAGTTTTGGCTTAAAGAGGTCCAGTTTCTGGGCCATGTCATTTCATCAGAAGGTATCGCGGTGGACCCTAGCAAAGTCGAAGCTGTCATGAATTGGGAACGACCCAAGACTGTCACCGAAGTAAGAAGTTTCTTAGGTCTTGCTGGATATTATCGAAGGTTTATCCAGAATTTCTCTCAGATAGTGCAACCTCTTACCCGTCTCACTCGGAAGGACAAGCCTTTTGAGTGGACCGAAGCTTGTGAAGAATGTTTCATGGAACTAGAGAGCAGATTAACGAGTGCTCCCGTACTCACGATTCTGGATCCTACCCGAAAGTTCGAAGTATACTGTGATGCGTCGCTGAAAGGACTTGGATGCATGTTGATGCAGGATCGTATGGCGGTAGCTTATGCATCTCGACAACTAAAGCTTCACGAAGAAAATTATCCTACGCACGATTTGGAATTAGCAGCTATAGTGTTCGCACTTAAAATCTGGAGACACCACTTGTATGGTTCGCAGTTTGACGTGTTCAGCGATCATAAGAGTTTGAAGTATTTGTCCGACCAGAAGGAGCTGAATATGCGGCAACGACGGTGGATGGAATTTCTGAAGGACTATGAGTTTGAACTTAAATACCACCCAGGAAAGGCAAACGTGGTAGCTGACGCCCTGAGTAGGAAGACTTTGCACACTGCAACTCTGATGATAGAAGAATTGAAATTGTTTGAGGCCTTTCGAGATTTGAACTTATCTGTAGACGAGAGAGGGAATAGCATAAGACTGGGAAATATACAGGTAGAGAATGAATTGATAAGTAGAATTAAGGAGGCTCAGAAAGATGAAGAGTTAGTCCGCGATTTGGTTGGCAACCAAGAGGTAGTAAAGGATGAGAATGGTGTTTGGAGATTTCAAGGACGGCTGGTCGTGCCGAATGAAGTGTTGAAGCAAGAAGTTTTACAGGAGGCTCACAAGGGTAAGTACGCAGTTCATCCTGGATCCACGAAGATGTACCATGATTTGAAGACCTCGTTTTGGTGGCCGGGTATGAAGCGTGATGTTGCTGGGTATGTATCTCGATGCTTAACTTGTCAGAAGGTGAAGTACGAACATCAGAAACCCTCGGGACTTCTTCAACCTTTGGAGATTCCCGAATGGAAGTGGGACAGTATTGCGATGGATTTTGTAGTTGGACTTCCTCGGACGCGAGAAGGATATGATGCTATCTGGTGATTGTTGATCGTTTAACGAAGTCAGCTCATTTCTTGCGTGTTAGGACCACATATAATACAGAGAGACTCGCCAGGATTTACCTGTAGGAGATTGTGAAGCTGCACGGAGTTCCCACTAGTATTGTCAGTGATCGTGATCCAAAGTTTACATCTAAGTTCTGGGAATCTTTTCAAAGAGCATTAGGGACCCTTTTGAGGTTGAGTACTGCCGACCGATGGACAGACGGAACGCACAATTCAAGCATTAGAGGACATGTTACGAGCGTGTGTTCTGGAGTTAGGAGGCAGCTGGGATAATTATCTTTCTTTGATTGAATTTGCTTACAACAACAGTTACCACTCCAGTATTCAGATGGCACCGTATGAAGCTTTGTATGGGAGAAAATGCAGATCCCCTTTATGTTGGACTGAAGTGGGTGAGCGAAGTATATTAGGACCTGATCTAATTCAAGAAACATCCGAACAAGTAAAGAAGATTCGAGAAAATATGCAGAGGGCTCAGGCCAGACAGAAGAGTTATTACGACAAGCGTCATAAGCCTCTATCTTTCGAAGTCGGAGACCATGTATTTTTGAGAATCACACCTACATCGGGACTCGGAAGGAGAATGGGAGTAACGAAGTTAAGTCCACGGTACTTAGGACCGTATCTGATTATGGACCGGATTGGAGAGTCTGCATACCGATTGGCTTTACCACCCAATTTGTCAGGAATTCACAATGTATTTCATGTGTCGCAGCTACGGAGGTATCTCTCTGATCCATCTCACGTGTTACAGCCGGAAGAAGTGGAACTAAAGGAAAATCTGACGTATCAAGTGCAACCGTTGCAAAATTCTTGAAAGATCCGTCAAGCGACTCCGTTCTAAGGAGATTCCTTTGGTGAAAGTATTGTGGAACAATAGATCGGCAGTTGAAGCCACTTGGGAGCGCGAGGACGACATTCGGAAACGCTATCCGGAACTATTTAGCTCTTAAGTAAGTTTATTTTGCGGACAAAATTCTTATTTGGTGGGGAGAGTGTAACATCCCGCATAATTAGTAAAATACATAAGTACTAAATGTTATAGGTACATGTGTAGAATTCGGATTTATGGTTTATGTTTGATGGCTTGCGAATTGTTGATCTTTATCCTTGGATAAGACTAAGGTAAGTATTTAAATTAAATCATAGGAGGGTGCTTATGTAGGCATGTGAAATTTATTAAAATCATAAGAGTAATTTGATTGTGTGTGTGTTATAAGGCTTTAGTGTTTATTGGACTTTGGAAGTGGGCTAGTGTGTGTGTGGACTTGTCACTTTTGAACTTATGTGATTGGATTCTTTGTGTGTGGGGCCAATGGCCCAAGGATGGCTTTTGGACCTACCATGATTCAGCCCAAAGTTGTAACCATTCTTATCTTCCCCTAAGCCTTGTCCAACAAGATTGTCTTGTGTACCAAGGAACCTTCACATGGCAACCTTTTTACCACCCTTTCATGCGCACAAAAGAGAGTGATTAGGACTTAGAAATCTGCCAATTTTCCCTTGCTAAACCGCCACCTCATACTTAGTTTATGCACCTTTGACTTCAACTTCATTGCATGGAAGACACATGTGCACCTTAGCATCATTTTAGGCTGCATTATTCTTCCTTTAGGCGCACATGGAGGGGCATAGATCAGATTTCCTTATGACACAAATCTGTCCTTGCTTCCTCATGCAACCAAAGTAGGATTTTTGGACTGCACTTTCCCTCCATCATGTGCGCACAAGAGCACCTCCAAAGCAGATTTTTTGGCTGCCACAAAGCTGTCTTGCTTGTGGACTTAGTGAACCTCCTAGCTTGTGCTCTTGATGCACCTCCTTTCCACTCCATCTTGTGCGCATAGCTTGCTTGTTGGTGTTTAAAATTCTGACTTGTTAGCACTTATACAGATCTGAACCTTTCCCTCACCTCTTTGCATGTGCATTATGTATATTAGAAGCAAACTCTTGCTTGTTCAAACCTATTGTGCAGTCCCACTGCTACAAGCAACCAGATTTCTGCCATAATGTTGCATCATTGCAACCTCCTCTCTTCTCCCTTTAATTGTGCGCACAAGAGGCTTTCCTCACCTTGCACAAGTGCAGCCAAGTTCCTTCCTCATTTCCTCCCTCTCTAGCCGTGACTACAAGCCTCTTGGAGAAAGAAAAACCTTGGTCACTTACCTTCCCTCACCTCTCAAAACCGTGACTCAAGAACACCAAGCAAGTGTAAGTTTCCTCCTCACTTTCCCCTCACTGTCCAGCCTTGTCCTCAACCTTGAAGCTGTCCAAGTTTGTTCCTCCTCACCATTTATGCGCATAGATCATCCTAGGAAGTGGGGACTTGTTGTGAAGTAGAGCTAGAAAGGTGTGGTGTGTGAGCAAGAAGTGTGTGCTTCAAGAGGTAAGCCTAGAACTTAGACCTCTTTCATGGTGTGTAATAATGTGTGTTCTTGAATGTCCCCTTGAATATGTGTTGTTTTGGATTCTTGAATGAGTATGGTTAAAGTATAAGGATGGAGCTATTTTATGATGACTTGTATGCTTGAGTTATAGAATGAAAGTCTCATGGTTATGCTTAAGAAATATGCCACTGTTTTGAAGAGAAATATGCCACTGTTTCCCTATGAATGTGCCACTGTTTTGAGGATAAAATGCTCACTGTTTCGGTTTCACAAGATCACCCCTTTAATGCCACTGTTTTGGAATGAATCTACCACTGTTTTGAGGATGCATATGCCACTATTTTGGGTTGACAAGCTCACCATTTTGATACCACTGTTTTGTATAAAATGCTCACTGTTTTAGTGCATCACATGCCACTGTTTCTGCATAAAAACACTCACTGTTTTAGTCCATTATGTGCCACTGTTTCTGCATAAAAACACTCACTGTTTTAGTCCATTATGTGCCACTGTTTCTGCATAAAATGCTCACTGTTTTAATGTCACATATGTCACTGTTTTGCACCAAAAATACTCACTGTTTTAGTACTTAATGAGCCACTGTTTCTGCATAAAATAACCACCATCTTGATGTCCAAACACTACCCTTTATGCCACTGTATTGGTGTCTAAATACTCCCATTTTGCCACTATTTTGATGCATAAATATCACCACTAATGTCACTGTTTTAATGCTTAAATGTTACCATTCATGCCACTATTTTGATGCACAAATAACACTACTTATGCCACTGTTTTGAGGTTCAAATGCCATTGACTATGTCACTGTTTTAACATTCAAATGCCACTGTCTAACGCCACTGTTCTGCCACTGTTTTGAGGTCCAAAATGTCACTGTTTCTGTTTAAAAATGGTCACTGTTTCTGCTGTAAGGTGTTACTGTTTTTCTGCTGTAAAACATCACTGTTTCTGTCCACTGCTTTTAAGCAAAACGTCACTGTTTTCTGCTCACTGTCTTAAAGAACAACTCACTGTTTCTGCTCACTGTTTTAAGCACAAACGTCACTGTTTTCCACTGTAAAACACTGCTGTATGCTCACTGTTTTCCACTGTAAAACACTGCTGTATGCCCACTGTTTCTGCTGTAAATCGCCGCTGTAAATGATTGGTTGTAATTGATTTAGGTGTGCATAAAAAGTGAGATACTTCGCTGCGGTTTGGTATTGTTTAAGGCACACAAGGTAAGTGTCAGGCGATATTACCTAATGTGACTATTGACTACTGGTATAAAATTGTGACATGATGCTCCATATTCCGTAAAAGTATTATGTTCCATTATGATGAAAGGAAACTGCCAAAAATGTGCCGTGATGGCTATATGATTATGAGGTAAAGACGTTATGTGGCAACATAACGCATATGAAAAGTATATGTGCCGTGATGGCTATATGAAAGGTATATAAGCATGCATCTTACATCATACCGCATTTTTACGCTTTGTGTGTGAAAGCATAGCATGACATGCATGTATCAAGATCATATAGGCCTTGTTTTAGAATAGTTATGTACAGGACCATGTGTTTGAGCAAGCATCATATAGGCATCCCCAAGGTACCGGGGTATGGGACACTTGGCATCAGTCCGCATAGGCTCACAGTTGGAATCCACATGGAGCTCAGGTGCCAAGGGTATATTTGATTCCACTGTGAAGTGCGCGCACGACGGTGCTAAAAGCGCAAAGGAAAGGCGTTATATACGCAATATATGAATATGATGAAAAGGAAAAAGGAAAAGGAACAAGGATATGTTGAAGTGACTGTTTATGATTTTGTGCCCAGTTAATACTGTTATATTACTGGTTTTGTTGCCACACTACTGGGATTATTCTCACCCCTTCGGGGCTGCTATTTTTCCAAAATGGCAGGAGGACGTAAAAGCATTTGAAGGCATGATGTTTGCTGTTGCTTGCTGATGAATGGACTTGTACTGTTGCTGTTTGATTGATTGGATGACTGTAATGATTAATATTTTGGTACTCTTGGATGACTGTAGACTCTATCATCTCTATTTTATCTTGAACTTTTATGAACAGCGGCTATTTTGGAAAACCTTTGTGAAAGGAATTTTTGAAAGACTTATGTGCTGAAATTTTTACAGTGCACCTTACGGGTGGTGTTTTTATGAGCAAACGAACTCCGATTTACTATTATTTTATATGCACGCGAAGCCCCAAACGTGCTCTTTCTAAATCACTTGAAATATTTTTTATCGTCCAAACAGAAGTGATAAGAACTGTAGAAACGCTTTTCGGATTTGTTTACTGCTATGAGAATCTTTGTTAGCTCATGTGACGTTAACGACTCTAATTCCGCTTAGCAAACGACTCTCTTGGATGCATACAAGGGAGGGCGTTACAATGACATATTTTTATTTCTCCAAAATATTGATAAAAATTTCACACCTATCGGTACACTCACATCACAGTATTTTAACACTTAAAATTCACTATTCATCAATTTTTCCCAAACTTGCCTATTCACTCAATTTTTCGCCCTGATTCCATTTCCAGTATTACTTTTGTCATATGAAGCCTCTAACTCAGTATTTTTGCCTCATAACGCACGGTTGGCAAATTACCATTTTGCCCTTTTTGCCCATTTTGGCCATAATCCTTGGATTTTCACTAATCCACCAACTTTCATTTCACATTATAATATAAAAATCACATTTAAATATATGAGGTGTTATATTCACCCCACCTTTTTGAAATTTTGTCCGCAAAATTAAATCATACCTGCTCACTAACTCAGGATACAGCCGGAGAATCTCGTCCTCCCGCTCCCAAGTAGCCTCCTCAGGTGTGCGGCCTTCCCACTGAATCTTCAGCATGGGAATCACTTTACTTCTCAATCGCTTTTCATTGCGATCCAATACTGCAATAGGACCAACGGGAGTCTTCAAGTTCTCCCTGATTTCAATATTATCCGGTATCACCACATGTGATTCGTCCGGAACATAACGTCGCAACTGCGACACATGAAAAACATCATGTAAATTAGACAACTGAGGGGGTAAGGCAAGCTGATAGGCCACCAATCCTACTCTTTTCATAATCTGATACGGCCCAATGAATCGTGGACTCAGCTTCCTCACACCCAACGCACGGCCAACACCTGTGACCGGCGACAAACGTACAAAAACATGATCACCTTCCTCAAATTCCAGCGGTCTATGCTTATTGTCATAGTAACTCTTCTGCCGATTCTGTGCCTGTTTCAATTTTTCTCTGATCATTTCAATTTGCACCGTTGTTTCCTGCACAAAATCCGGACCAAACCTTTCTTTATCGCCTACCTCAGTCCAACAAGTGGGCGTACGACACCTCCTGCCATACAAAACCTCATACGGTGCCATACCCAGACTGGAATGAAAACTGTTGTTATAAGAAAATTCCACCAGTGGTAAGTACTTATCCCAAGCATTACCCTGTTCCAGTGTGCAAGCTCTCAGCATATCCTCAAGTGTCTGTATGGTCCTCTCAGTCTGACCATCAGTCTGCGGGTGATAAGCAGTGCTCAGTCGAAGCTGAGTGCCAAAAGCCTGTTGCAAAGCTCCCCAAAATCGTGAAGTAAACTTCGGGTCCCGATCACTAACAATGCTAATCGGTATCCCATGGAGTCTAACAATCTCCTTTACATACAATGTAGCCAACTTCTCTGTGGTGAAATCCACTCGTACTGGTAGAAAATGTGCAGACTTCGTGAGTCGGTCCACAATAACCCAAATTGAATCATAACCAGCTTGAGTTCGCGGCAATCCCACAACAAAATCCATTGAAATACTCTCCCATTTCCATTCTGGTATATCCAGCGGCTGAAGTAATCTGGCAGGTCTCTGATGCTCTATCTTCACTTTCTGACAAACCAAGCACTTAGATACGTACTCGGCAACATCCCTTTTCATCCCAGGCCACCAGAACTTAACTTTCAAATCTTGGTACATTTTTGTGGCACCTGGGTGGATAGCATATTGACCCTTATGGGCCTCAGTCATAACTTCCTCTGCAAGTTCCTTGGGCACAACAATCCTGCCCTGATATAACAACGATCCCTGTTCATTAACAAATATGCCACTCTGGCCTTTCAAATACTTTATACTTTCATTGCAAATCTGAGTCTCTTTAATCTTCTCGTGCAGCTCGTTCTCAATCCGAGTCAACTCCATATCACACATTCTTCCTGCAAAGAAATCCGTTATTTTCATATCACGGAATTGCTCAATCACTTCATTGTCCCACATCATCATATGAGATAAGTTGACAGACTTCCTACTCAATGCATCTGCCACAACATTAGCCTTTCCCGGGTGGTATTTCAGCTCAAAGTCATAATCTTTCAAAAATTCAACCCATCTACGCTGCCTCATATTCAGCTCCTTCTGATCAAACAAATATTTCAAGCTTTTATGGTCACTGAACACAGCAAATTTCATCCCATAAAGAAAGTGCCTCCAGATTTTCAAGGCAAACACAATAGCAGCCAGCTCCAAGTCGTGCGTCGGATAATTTTCTTCATGCGGCCTTAACTGCCTAGACGCGTAAGCAATGACTTTTCCTTCCTGCATCAGCACGCTCCCTAAACCTTTCTTAGAAGCATCACAATATAATACAAACTCACCCTCCGGATCAGGTAGAGTCAACACCGGAGAAGTGGTCAATTTCTCTTTAAGTAGCAGAAAACAGTCCTCACATTCCTGGGTCCACACAAAAGGAGTATCCTTTCGTGTCAATCGAGTCAACGGTAGAACCATTGCAGAAAATCCCTGTATAAACCGGCGATAATAGCCAGCGAGCCCCAGAAAACTTCTAATCTCAGTCACAGTCTTAGGTCGTTCCCAGTCACTTACCGCTTCAATCTTGCTTGGATCCACTGCAACACCACTTGCAGAAATAACATGACCCAAAAATTGCACCTCAGATAACCAGAATTCACACTTAGACGGTTTAGCATACAACTTCTTATCTTTTAACACCTGCAACACAGTCCTCAAATGGTCGACGTGCTCCTCCTTACTCTTAAGAATAAATTAAAATGTCATCAATGAATACAATCACGAACTGGTCCAAATACGGTTTAAAGATGCGGTTCATATAGTCCATGAACACCGCAGGGGCATTAGTAAGCCCAAAAGGAATCACTTGATATTCAAAATGTCCATATCTGGACCGGAAAGCTGTTTTAGGTACATCCTCTGGTTTAATCCGAATCTGGTGATATCCGGACCGGAGATCAATCTTTGAAAATACACAGGCACCCCTCAACTGATCTAATAAATCATCAATACGCGGTAATGGGTACCGGTTCTTAATAGTCACTTTATTCAGCTGTCGGTAGTCAGTGCACAATCTCATGCTACCATCCTTTTTCTTTACGAATATCACCGGTGCTCCCCACGGAGACACACTCGGCCTAATGAAATTCTTCACAGACAGTTCTTCAATGTGTTTCTTCAACTCAGCCAACTCAAGTGGCGACATCCGGTATGGAGCCAAAGAGATCGGCCCCACACCAGGCAATAGGTCAATCGAGAATTCAATCTCTCTCTGGCGGGAATTCCGGTATCTCATCCGGAAATACATCTTCAAACTCATTAACAACTGGAATAGTAGAAATCTCCTCCTTTTTATCACCTACCAATCCGCCCAACAGAACATAACCCAAATCTCCAGCCTTCAAGGCTTTCACAGTTTGACTCACAGACAAATACAGAGACGGACAAACAGACGGCCTCTCGTGAGATAGCAACAACCTCTTCCCGCAGCAATCAATCATTGTGCAGTTCCGAGACAACCAATCCATCCCCAAAATTAAATTGACAGAGGCCAGGGGTAAGATAATTAAATCAATGGTGTAACCCCTGCCTAAATAAGTGAACTTCACATCTTCACAAATCCAAGACGATTCACTAACCTCTCCTGTAGCGGTAGTAATACGCATCGGAGGAACCATCCGTGTTACCTTTAAGTCCAACGCCTTAGCCACATAGTCCGCCACAAATGAATGTGTTGCTCTCGAATCAAACAACACAGATAAATCAACATTAGAGAGAAAAATTATACCTTTAACCAAATTCGGAGCCTTTTCAGTACGTTGCGCATTTGTAGTATAAACTCGTCCCACAGTAGGAACAACAGCAATAGGAGTAGTAGTAGTAGTAGCTGCCGGCAAGGCCTGCAGATTCGCAGCCTGCCCCGAAGAAGATGGACAATTTCTTGCAAAGTGGCCACTCTGACCACATCTAAAACAGTTCGACGTACCCGCACCACATACACCTCTGTGGTATTTCCCACACTTCCCACATTGTGGGGTAAAATATCTGTTCGAAGCACCACCACCACCAGTGTTTCCACCCCTCTTGAACTGACCAGGAGGCTGCCTTACATGCAACCCCCTACCCCTGTTATTATTATTGAAACCTCCTCTATTAACATTTCCAGAAGGACCAGGTGTCCTCTTAACATCTTGCTCTTTTGCCGACTCAGATTTCGGATACCTTCCATAAACAGTCTCGACCCTCTTACATTGGGTCACCAAATCAGCAAAGTTTCTCACCGCAGTATTTGACATTCTCTTAGCAATCTTCTCACTCAGCCCTCTTTGAAATTTAGCTGACAAGAACTCTGGAGTAGGTAAAGTACCTCCATAATTTGCAAATTTCACAAGCTCATTAAATTTTGCCACATAGGCATCCACAGTCATAACTCCCTGTACCAATTTATCAAATTCACCTTGCTTTGCCTCCCGAACATCGCGGGGAAAATATTCTTCATGAAACAGACCTTCGAACAAAGTCCAAGTAAGAACCTCACCCTGAATAACAAATGGGCGAGACACATTGTCCCACCACTCTTGGGCATCACCCTCCAGCATATAAACAGAATACAATAACTTATGCGGATCTTGGCATCTCATCACCTGGAAAATCTTATCCATTCCCCTCAACCAAGCAGTGACCTCCTTTGGGTCCCTCGACCCCAGAAATGCGGGTGGCTTATGTTTCCTAAAAGATATGAGCCTACGCTCATCATCCGCATTGTCAATAACCTGCCCCGCAGCCCCAGTGGATTGGGCAACAGATGATCGATCAGGAACATAGCTAGGGTCAGTAGTAGTATGATGACTAGCCTCACCAGTGTGGTGACTAGCCCCACTCTCCCCCTGTTGAGAAGTAACAGATGGCGTCGGTGTAGGAGTCACCGTAGCTGTGTGTGGAGGTGAATTATCCCTCCTAGGACGACCTCTATCGGCCCTCATCTCAGCCATGAAGGCCTGCATCATATCATGATTAGTTTTCATCAGGTTCTCAGTCATATTTCTATTTGCAGCCGTCTCCGCCTGCAGAGCATTCAGGACTGCAGTGACCGGATCCGGTGGCAAAGGACCTGCACCACGTGCCCCACGGCGACCTCGTGCCCTACTCATGATATCTGTACATGTAACACAAAGGAATGAGTTGATCAGACCCACACTGAGGAATCACATATACATTAATCATAAATAGTTCACAGATAGCTATGGCACACAAGATACAACATACACAACAATCAGAGTTCCCTAAACAAAACTGCTCTGATACCATAAAATGTAACAGCTCGTTGTACACCGGTATTGTTAACATTGATTATGATATTAAGCGCAGTTACAATCACAGTGATTGGGTTAATTAAATTACGGACAAATTTTTCTTTTAACGCATATTCCTTTTCTTACATCAACACTTTTTCAGTAATCAATTAAAGCAACACTATAATTGTAAATGCAATACGCGGAAGCATACATTTTGCTAACAACACTCATCCTTCTTTTATTCAATTCATTTAAACTCACCATCTTACTCTCACAATTTACCAAGTTATAGTCCTTTACGTTATCTACGCGTGGTTTCAAACCACGTATCCTTTGGAGTTCTACCCATCAAGTTAAGCCCCTTTCTTTTAGTCTAGAAAAACCTGAATTTTCAAAATTTACACTGTGGTAATCGATTACCAGTGGGTGGTAATCGATTACCACCTGTCAAAAATGAGGCAGTAGCCAATTTTCTCAATCCTCTGTTCTGGTAATCGATTACCAACTTTGGGTAATCGATTACCTCACATGGTAATCGATTACCAAAGGCCAGTAATCGATTACCAGTGAAGACAGTAGCCAATTTTTCGTCCCCTGTTGCATGGTAATCGATTACCATGCCTTGGGTAATCGATTACTATGCAGCAAAATGACAGATTACAGCATTTTAAGCCCCAAAAAGGGTGTGTAATCCATCCCTAACCCCATTGGTACTCCACACAACACATAATCATGTCCTAATGTAGGCTCTAGGCCCTTCCATCATGCATTTTCCTTAGATTAAACATCATTTACAAAGTCCTCAAAATAATGGCCATTTACATACAATTATGGACCATCTTTACAACATGAATACCAAGACTTTCAAGGCTACGAATGTGGCAATGGACAAGTCCCATGCTCACTCAAAATATACAGTTATCCATGCCATGAATAATGAAACATAAACAAGACTTAGCATATAATCATGAACACTAACAAAAGCATGGAAATAACATCATGCAATATGTTCATAACCTAAGTCTCAAAATACTAATGGTATGCTATGTGCACTCCATAACTCCTCCAAAATGTCATGCAATCCCAATGCACCGCATGCCACTCCAATGTCCACTATACGGGCTTCTTGCCCGAAGCTCCTCCCGGCTCATAGTGACCTGAAATGTGGTCCCCCAAACACGGGGTGAGATATACGGATATATCTCAGTAAACCAATGGAGCTAGAGGCTCTCTCCACTCCATGGCTCACTAAAATGTATAAAAATGACATCATGTAATATGCAAGTAAAACAATATCACCATCCAACTGGAGACAACCCAAGAACATCCACTCATGGATTCGTGTTCAAGGGCTCCATCATATAACTCCCGAGACAGTCCTGGCGCCTCTCCCATGGTTGAGAAGACTCCATGGCAATACCCAACCGGAACTCCTCATGAGCCCTATCCGGCGGACGTCCCACGTTTGGATCATCCTGGCGCCGCTCCCAGAGTCGACTCCACGGCAAAACCCAACTGGCATTCTCACAAGGATGAACCCAGCGGATGTCCAAACTCCACTCGTCAACTGGCCAGTGACCAAACAATTTTCACACAATACAAGCAATATGCATACAAGCACACAATCACATCATGTCATAACCACATAATCCAACCACAACCTTCCTCTAGGTGTGGTGGAGCTCACTAGGGATTAAACCCAAGTTCCAAGAGTTTACCTCAATACTTAGCAATCCGTTCCAAACGTATGCTCCAATTCAACTTTCCACAATCACGTCCGTGTGAGGCACCCTACAACAATCATCAAATCCAAATTACACCAAAACTCATTTTTCATGAAAATTCCTCAAATTCCTCTAAGTTAAAAACCTATATTTTTCACCAAAAATTAACATAGCATTTCTAGCTTACAAGCATGATTCTAAGGCCTTTTCATCTAATAGCATTTTTCCATTTGGGCTCTCTATCATCACACATCTAAAATCAAAAGTTTGAACACAAATTTCTAGATCTATGAAATCAACCATCAAAATACCACAAATATACTTACAATGTGTTGTATGATCACCACCAAGGCTTCACTAAACCATTTGAAGATCAAAACTCCAAGAAATCTCCAAAAACTCAAGTGGGTCGAATCTGATTTTGCCAAAAACGCGGCCAAGGAGATGGATTCAAGGGTTCTAAGTGTTACCAATGGCTTTGGAAGGTTGTTTACAATAGATTTCAACACCAAAATCAAGCGATTCGGTGAAGAAATGAAGAAATGGGAAAATGGAGAAGAAAATGGTGTTTTGGCTCACTTGTGCAGCGGAGGACGCGTGAGAGAAGAAGAAAAGAGAGGAAAGAAAGAAGAAAAAGAGGGTGGGGCCAAGTGACCTCGGTCACACGGGTCCCACACGCGATCTAACTTTAACTCCGATAAAATTTCCGATCATAAATTCTTAATCTACATATTTTTCCAGTCCATGACATATTTTTATTTCTCCAAAATATTGATAAAAATTTCACACCTATCGGTACACTCACATCACAGTATTTTAACACTTAAAATTCACTATTCATCAATTTTTCCCAAACTTGCCTATTCACTCAATTTTCCGCCCTGATTCCATTTCCAGTATTACTTTTGTCATATGAAGCCTCTAACTCAGTATTTTTGCCTCATAATGCACGGTTGGCAAATTACCATTTTGCCCTTTTTGCCCATTTTGGCCATAATCCTTGGATTTTCACTAATCCACCAACTTTCATTTCACATTATAATATAAAAATCACATTTAAATATATGAGGTGTTATAGGAAGCATACTAGTACCATTACTACACCACACTCAGTTATATTTTTATCACCTCACATTTATCGAGTCCAACCATCCTTAACTTATGGATTCTCATACTTTCAATCAAATTCATCCAATGCCTTACATGGCAATTTCCTCAACTTCTTATATTTTACTTTCTATTCGTATGATATCCTCACTTACATTCAGCCAACATTAAATCATCATGGACTAAAGTTCCATTTTCAACATTGAATCTATCCAACACATCATTTCCATGGTTCTTTTAAGTTACTCCCAATCCTCAATCCAAATTTGAAATTTCAATTTATTTCTACCTCCAAGCATCTTAAGTCATCCAAGTGTATGCCCTCATCAAGGGTCTTATAACCTTATAACTTTACCCTAAGGTATCCAATATTACATATAAACACTCATATTCAAATTTTCACAATTTCATCGGGGTTCCAGTTCCCCACCATGTCAAAGATATACCACTAATCCTCACATATACTCAATTGTTCTAACTCCCCATGCACTTAGGAAGGACTACCAGCATCAACAGTTCTATAAATTTTGCAAAGTTGTATCCCTTAACTAAATGTAATGGCTGATAATTGATATTACAAGAATTCTAGATCTCTAAAGGTATCCCTTAAATCATCTCTATGGGTGCATAGTGCTCTTTCACGTACAAGGATTACATTAAGTGCCGTAGGGGGTAGAGGCGGTAGTGTGAAGAAAAAAATATTAATTGGTACCGTGAGGGACAATAGACGGCATTGGTTTCGGAAAAAAAAAAACAAATCACATGAGTGCCGCTGGGGGATGGGAGCGTCATTTAAAGTCCCTGGGTCCCCCATGCAGCACTCAAAGACCCCAAATGGTAATATCTCCCAATCAGATACCAAATTAGTATATTTAAACCAAAAAAACTCCAAATTGGTGAAAGAGCCCTGATATATGTGCTTTTGTAGAATATTGAAACAGAATTTGTATTATCAAATTTTGGGGTTGATCATAAAAAAAATAAAAAATAAAAACTTGTTTAAAACGTTATTTTAATTTTTTGATTTTTGTGTTTTTTATCACCATTTGAATAGCTATACACTTTTGTCCCGGTACGCAAAAATCAAAACAACCTCACATATTATATTGAAAAGTTAATTTTATAATAGTTTAATATTACATCGGAGTTCAACGCTACCCATATTGAAAAGGTACCAATAGACTTACCCAAAAAAAAAAAAAAAGGAAAAGAAAAGATACATATAGTGATTACTAAAAATCAAAGAAAGAAGAAAGGACTAATTTGGTTAATCAGAATGTATATTTTCTAATGTTTCTTCTTTTGAAACGTTTATATAGGAGGGTTTTTTTTTAATGTTGTTGCAAGCAATCTTCTCTGTCATGTCTTCATTTGTCGTTTTAGCACAACCAAATATTTCTTTGCTATTTTTGTTATTAACTCTTATAATTTTGAATTTTTGTTAAAAATTTATATGAATTTTTAAAATCTTATAAATTCATTTTCAAATATTATAAATTTTATTAATTTTAAAAAAGTCTTTAAAGTCACTATAATTTTAGATAATTTTTAAAAATCTATAAAATAATCTTTTCAAATCTTAATCCAATACATCCTTTTTATTCACGTATACTTACAACACATCACCGTACTTTTATACAATTTTAGTCATTTAATTATAACTTAATTCATTTTACTCTTTGCACACAGACAATAGGACAAGGAATATGATCTGAGTGGAAATGGATCCTCTCATATGTAATTTAACATGATCATGTCATGTGGTAGGATCTTAACCATTAATAATTAAATCAATGGTGATGATTGTGTAACTTACTATCCTTATATTTTTTCTCTGTCCTCCCTTATCATCATTAATTCATCCATGTATGGTTATGATTGTCCCACATGTCATGATCATGTTAATTAGCACATGTGAGGATCTACTCCCAATCTGAGTGCTAGAAAAAGACAGACAAAATGGAGACAGACACAATGGGACTTATTATGACAACATTATTTATACTTGTCTAACCCCAAACAATCATATCACTAAAATAAAGGAATCTTTACATTCATGATATCACTAATTGTCTTGCCTCAATATATAAATAAACAGATGGGAAAAAAAAACCTCCATTCATTTTGAAATACTAATGGTTTGAAACTTTTACTTATTAAAGTCAATATTCTCAATTATTAAAAAATATAAGTACACTTAAAATCTTAAAAAAATTCTTACTTTATTAATACTTTAATTTCATTTCATATGAATACATATTGACGAATAAAATATTTTGAAACAGGTATCTTTCTTTTTTTCTGGAAAAGAAACAAGGTATCTTAAATGAAGCAAAGTTTATAAGCTCCAGCCACAATTACAATATAAAAGGAGCAAATATATTGTACCTTTTTTTTATAAAAGAAACTCTTTCAAAATTAATCGTATGACCTTCTAATAATTTTTTATAAACCTTGGTATAAACCATCCCAAAAGCTAACTCAAAGGGTGAAAAGTGTTCAAGGCCTTATAAATTCCACATTAGTTGCAGATACAACCAATGTGGGACTATATATCTCAACACGCCCCCTCACACGAGAGCCCATTGGGCTTAAAGAGTGGATGATGCAACACCCAACCTACCTGTGCCAAAGGACGGCGAGACTCGATACCATGTAAAAAATCTTGGGATACTTTGTAACATCCCACATAATTAGTAAAATACATAAGTGTATGATGATATAGATGCATGTGTGGAATTCGGATTTTTGGGGTATGTGTGATGGTTTGCGAAATTACATGACCTTATCCTTTGATGAGACTAAGGTAAGTATTTAAATTAAATCATAGGAGGGTGCATATGTAGGCATGTGAAATTTATTAAATTCTTATGAGTAAATTGAGTGTGTGTTAGAAGGCTTTAGTGTTTATTGGACTTTGGAAGTGGGCTAGTGTGTGTGGACTTGTCACTATTGGACTTGTGTGATTGGGTTCTTTGTGTGTGTGGCCATTGGCCCAAGGAGGCTTTTGGGTCAATCATGTTCAGCCCAAGGTTGTGTCCACACTTACCTTCCCTAAGCCTTGCCAACAAGGCTGTCTTGTGTACCAAGGAACCTTCACATGGCAATCTTTTTACCACTCATTTCATGCGCATAGGATGATAGAAAAGGACTTAGAAAAATCTGCCAACTTTCCCTTCATGACCGCCACCTCACACCTAGCTTGTGCATCTTTTGGATTCAACTTCATTGCATGAAAGACACATGTACTCCTTAGCACTATTTTGGGCTGCATTCTTCTTCATTTTAGGCGCACATGGAGGTGTCATGGAGCAGATTTTTTATGACACAAAACTACCTAACTTGTTGACTTGGAGAACCACCTTACACCTTCCATCATGAGGCTGAAATGTGCAGATTTCTGCATGCTTTTGGCAGTCCATCATGAACCAGATCTGTCCTTGCCTCCACATGCAACCAAAGAAGGATTTTTGGGCAGATTGCATGTGCTTTGTGTGGAGGAGAAAGCTGCCAACTCCCTCCACTCCACCATGTGCGCAAGACTTGGCTGTTTGTGCAGAAAAATTCTGACTTGGCAGCACCTTATTCAGATCTGAACTCTCCTCTCCTCACTCCTTGCATGTGCATAGTGTACATTAGAAGCAACCCCTTGCTTGTTTTGACCTTGAGTGCAGTCCCACCTGCACAAGAAACCAGATTTTTTGCCATAATGTTCATCACTGCAATCTCCTCCCTTCTCCCTTTAATTGTGCGCACAAGAGAGGGGGGCTGTCCTCACTTTACATTCAGCCAATTTCCTCCCTCATTCCCTCACTCTCTAGCTGAACATTGCATGAACTCTTGGAGAAAGAAAAACCTTGGCAACTCTCTCCTTCCCTCACCATCAAACCGGGGCCTAAGACACAAGTGAAGTGTGAGTTTCTCCTCTTTTCCCCCTCACTGTTCAGCCTATTCCTCACCATTAGAAGTCTGTCCAGATTGTTCCTTCACCTTGGAGTGCGCATAAACCATCCTAGAGGAAAGGTGAACGTGTGGTTAGGTGGTACTAGAAGGTGTGGTGTGTGATCAAGAAGTGTGTGCTACAAGAGGTAAGCCTAGAACTTACACCTCTTTCATAGTGTGTAACCATGTGTGTGCATGAGATGTTTCCTTGATTATGTTTTGTTTTGGATTCAAGAATGAGCATGGTGAAAGTATAAGGATGAAGATATTTTATGATGATTTGTATGCATAAGTTATGGAATGAAAGTCTCATGAATATGCTTGATTTAATGCCACTGTTTTGGTAAGAATATGCCACTATTTTGAGGATATATATGCCACTGTCCCTTTATGAATGTGCCACTGTTTGAGGATGAATAGGTCACTGTTTCGGTTGGACAAGATCACCAATTTGATGCCACTGTTTCTGCACACAATACTCACTGTTTTAGTGCCTCACATGCCACTGTTTCTGCATAAAATGCTCACTGTTTTAGTCCATTATGTGCCACTGTTTCTGCATAAAATGCTCACTGTTTTAATGCCACATATGTCACTGTTTTGCACCAAAAACACTCACTGTTTTAGTACTTAATGAGCCACTGTTTCTGCATAAAATAACCACCATCTTGATGTCCAAACACTACCCTTTATGCCCCTGTATTGGTGTCTAAATACTCCCATTTTGCCACTGTTTTGATGATCAAGAATCACTATTTATGCCACTATTTTAATGTCCAAAAATCATGATTTATGCCACTGTTTTAATCACCATTTATGCCACTGTTTTAATGATCAAATGCTACCATTCATGCCACTGTTTTGATGTGCAAATAACACTACTTATGCCACTGTTTTGATGTTCAAATGCCACTGTTTAGGTCACTGTTTTAACGTTCAAATGCCACTGTTTCTGCCACTGTCTAATGCCACTGTTCTACCACTGTTTTGAGGTCCGAGATGTCACTGTTTCTGTTTTAAAACATTCACTGTTCTGCTGTAAGGTGCTACTGTTTTTCTGCTGTAAAGCGTCACTGTTCTGTCCACTATTTTTAAGTAAAACGTCACTGTTTCTGTCCACTGTTTTTAAGTAAAACGTCACTGTTTCTGTCCACTGTTTTTAAGTAAAACGTCACTGTTTCTGCCCACTGTTTTTAAAGAACAACCCACTGTTTTCTGCTCACTGTTTTAAGAACAAACGTCACTGTTTTCCACTGTAAAACACTGCTGTATGCTCACTGTTTTCATGATGTAAAACACTGTTGAATGCTCACTGTTTTCCACTGTAAAACGCTGCTGTATGCTCACTGTTTCTGCTGTATATCGCCGCTGTAAATGATTGGTTGTAATTGATTTAGGTGCGCTTAAGAAGTGAGATACTTCGCTGCTGTTTGGTATTGTTTAAGGCACACAAGGTAAGTGTCAGGCGATATTACCTAATGTGACTATTGACTACTGGTATAAAATTGTGACATGATGCTCCATATTCCGTAAAAGTATTATGTTCCATTATGATGAAAGGAAACTGCCAAAAATGTGCCGTGATGGCTATATGATTATGAGGTAAAGACGTTATGTGGCAGCATAACGCATATGAAAAGTATATGTGCCGTGATGGCTATATGGTATATAAGCATGCACCTTACATCATACCGCATTTTTACGCTTTGTGTGTGAAAGCATAGCATGACATGCATGTATCAAGATCATATAGGCCTTGTTTTAGAATAGTTATGTACAGGACCATGTGTTTGAGCAAGCATCATATAGGCATCCCCAAGGTACCGGGGTATGGGACACTTGGCATCAGTCCGCATAGGCCCACAGTTGGAATCCACATGGAGCTCAGGTGCCAAGGTATTTTTGATTCCACTGTGAAGTGCGCGCACGACGGTGCTAAAAGCGCAAAGGAAAGGCATTATATACGCAATATATGATTATGATGAAAAGGAAAGGCGTTATATGCGCTATATATATGAATATGATGAAAAGGAAAAAGGAAAAGGAACAAGGATATGTTGAAGTGACTGTTTATGATTTTGTGCCTAGTTAATACTGTTATATTACTGGTTTTGTTGCCACACTACTGGGATTATTCTCACCCCTTCGGGGCTGCTATTTTCCTAAATGGCAGGAGGACGTAAAAGCACATGAAGACGTGATGTTTGCTGTTGCTTGCTGATGAATGGACTTGTACTGTTGCTGTTTGTTTGATTGGATGACTGTAATGATTAATATTTTGGTACTCTTGGATGACTGTAGACTCTATCATCTCTATTTTATCTTGAACCTTTATGAACAGCGGCTATTTTGGAAAACCTTTGTGAAAGGAATTTTTGAAAGACTTAAGTGCTGAAATTTTTACAGTGCACCTTACGGGTGGTGTTTTTATGAGCAAACGAACTCCGATTTACTATTATTTTATATGCACGCGAAGCCCCAAACGTGCTCTTTCTAAATCACTTGAAATATTTTTTATCGTCCAAACAGAAGTGATAAGAACTGTAGAAACGCTTCTCGGATTTGTTTAATGCTATGAGAATCTTTGCTAGCTCA
>JAVKPL010010924.1:0-46912 GCA_032173675.1 Gastrolobium villosum | reverse complement strand
AACATTTACTGGTTAGGTTGGTCTTGCTTTGGTTATAAAACCTATAAATTGAACGATTAAAAACTTATATAATGCATGGGAGTTTAAGCAGCAGGGATAAGAGTGTCTGTTCGATATTTTCTAATATTATTTTCATGAGATATTTAAAACCTTAATTTTGTACTCATCCCGAATAGAATTATCTTCCGTGAAAGATATTTATTGTTTATCCAAAAAAACTTATATAACTATCAGACATTACGACTGCTATGCCCGGCCATTAGCCTCCTTTTTGTTTTGATTTCAACTTTTTTCCATGATGCCCTTCGTTTCTTTTTGCAGATAATAAACGTGCTTGTCGCAGATTTTTGTTTTTTTGTCGAAAATAAATAAATAAATAAAAAACCTGCCAGATATAGTACTCATGATGTACGTACCTCAACGAAATTGGAAAGGGCAAGAACACGAGATGGAAAACTGATTAAAGAAGTCCGCTAAACTAGACGACAAATAACACTTTTTTTTTTCCAGACCGGATATGGATGATGATGATCTTGTTTGAGAATCTTTGAACAAAAGATTGTATAAGATATGTAAGTTGCCAGCATCAAAGAGGAAACTAGAAGATAAGAAAGGAACATTTGCACTTTTTTTTTTTATCATTACCGTATTTAAATCTTGGAAAAATTGTGTATTATTTTGAAGGATACAGAATTATATCATTTTAAAGGAGAGAAATAGATAAATCATGAGAAAGAATGAGTGGAAAAAGTTTTAAATGAGTGGATCTCACCTCTCTACGAGGAGAGTGAAATGATATAAATTATGTCATTTTAATTGACATATCTTTTTTCTTTAAATCTTATATAGTTCCAATAATTTTCCTCACATGGATGAGGTATGTATGAATCACAAGTAGTTATTTTTTTGGAGTGTGCTCTAACAAGTAGTTTCAAAATCATGTGATAATGTACTTGCAAGTTGCAACTCGACTGGGTGGGGAGTGGGCTCACCGTATTGGTCATTATCAGGGTGCCGAGGACCAAATAAATCTTTGGTAGTATTCTTGTATCAAAGATTCAGTACATCCACCAATAAAAATATGATACAACTCCATTTCTTGTTAAAAACATAGTCGTTCTAAAACTTCTCATGTTATAAGAGAAGTTACCCTCTTCCATCATAAACAAGCAATGATAGGTCTTATTGTTTTTTTTTCTCACCTCCTCCTCTTTTTTCTCTCCTTTGTGTTTTCAGGAATGATAATAATTTCTCCTGCAACATTTTTCCATTTAAAATGTTGTCCTAAGGAAAATAAATAAATGAAAAAAATACACTTTCAGCATCAGTTTTATTTAGAATGTATAAAAAAAGTCAGAAGTTTTCGAGAGGAGCTTTCTTTAAAAATGTATGTAAGCTTTTTCGAAGTCTTATATATATATATTTTCAATTATGCCCTTATTTTGAAATAATATTTGCAAGTTTTACTCTCTACCCTAATGATAAATTATTGGATCTACTCTTTCTTTCCAAAATGTTCAGAAAGTCACCAAGTAGAGTGTTCGTCCCAAAGGAAGATTTTGCATACTAAGTTGGTTTTTCTTGTCTTTATTTTAGGCTATAATTTGTATTAAACAAAAAAATCTTGAGTGGAGGGTTCAAAAATTCATATACGCCAAACAATAGGTTTCTCCATCCTTTATTTCCTTTTCTTGTCTAGCTTTTTTCAAGTTACGGTGATTAATAATGAAAAAGAAAAATTAGATTAATGAATGAAACTACAGAAAGAAAAAGACAAATAAAGAAAGTTTCCATGTTTAAGCACTGTAAACTGCCACAAGGCTATTACATGTTATACTGATGCTGAAAAAAGCACAAGAGTTTTGTTAGAGGCGAGGATAACACATTTGTGTGGGAAAAGTATGTGTAACAAAATGTAAGGGTAGAAAGGGTAGTTAAGAATAAAGTTCATCATAAAGCCTTTGACGAGTAGAGAGGGTAGAGTCGTGTGTGTTACTATGATTGTGAATTGAATCATTTGATACATGATCCAAAGAATTTAGTAAGGTAAATAACTGAAACTATATTCACTTTACATTGTCACAGATATACATTACCGTGTATACGTTTTGAAGTTAAATTTATAATAAACTTATTGGATTTGTGATTTCTCAGTTATGTCACTCTATTTGGCTATAATACCTTGACATATTTGTTTGAGAATTCATAATTTTCTTTTTCATCTTTTCCCCTTCTCAAGGAATTATAATTTATTTTTTATCTCTTATCCTTTGCTGGTTTACGTAGGCATTTTTTCAGCCATGTTGATGCTTATTGATAATAAAATTTTCAATTCTTTGAGTACAAATCTTGAAACTCTGTTTTAATAAGAACGTTTTTATTCATCATTGAATCTATTTTTTCTTTTAAAATCTTCATCTTTAACACTTTTATCTTTTATTTCTTATCATATTTGTGTTTACTTAAATAATATAGGTTTCTAATACCCTTTACGATAATTTTAAATAAAATTAGAGCTTACAAAAGTTATTTTACCAAACAATTTATTGTTAACTTGAACTCTAAAAGAACTTTTAAACTATTTTTTTTTATGGGGAGGGATTTTTTGACTTAAGAGTAAGTCTTACTCCTCATCGCAGCCGTTGATTTCTGTCCATCTAACAATTATAATTTAATAAGTTATAATAATTAATAGATTATTAATTTGAAATAATTGATAACCGTTAGATGAACGAAAATCAACGGCGGGATGAGGAATAAGATTTTTAAATCTTACAGTGAAATTATCCTTCCCTTATTTTTATATAATCAGAAACAACTTTTAGCTCCCCCCAATGTATGTATGTGTCTGTTGAAAAAAATAACCATTTTAAAGAAGGTTGTGTAATTACTCTCTAAATTTTATTATTATTATTATTTTGTCTTTGGCAAGTATTTCTTTATGCCAAACATTTCTACCCAAGCTACGGGTGTTGTATCGGTAATGGAAGGAATTTTGGGCTTTTTATGTGATCTTGGCTAGCTAGTTTCGATCTTGAGATTTCAGAGGTCTTCATCTTTTAATAAGTAGAGGTTAGTGTCTCATCTATTAAGTGATATATATTCAAAAAATCAAAAACATTTAGTACACAAGCTGATAGACTTGGCAAAATAGTTCAACGTGCCCCATCCCATTCGGTCTTTAACCTACAAAAAAGGATGGCGGATGACCCATTAGTAATGAGTAGGTTGGAAATACCAACCCTTCCCAATATGAGAATTTAAATATTGATAAATAAATAATTAAATTAAGGGGAAAATATTTCTGAAGTTAATGCAGATAAGTTATCTGCATTTATTCCAAAACGACGTCGTTTTGGTATTGAAATCTTAAAAAATTATAAATATAAAGACTATTATAACCCTGAAATAAATTATAATTACAAAAATACCATAATTTCCGCTCCAAAACGATGTCGTATTGGGTTTACTGCAGATAACTTATCTGCAGTAACTGTAGCAAAGTGAACCCTTAAATTAAATGCTAATACTTTACCAAGGAGATTATATTTACAACATATTTTCTTTTACAATTTTTTACAACCAAAATTTAACTGTTGATTTTTGTTAATTGTAACGTCCGGCCACTTCAAGAATCAATGACTATCCCCACATACTAACACGAGACTTTTCAATGTGCTTTTTCCTCACCCGTACACTTCCCAGGAGGTCACCCATCCCAGAATTGCTCCAAGTCAAGCATTCTTAACTGTGGAGTTCTTTCGTTCCGGGCTACCGAAAAGAATATGCATCTTGTTAGTATAGGTAATACCAATTAATTCTTATAAGCTATCCCAAACTGTGCAATCTCATACCTGCACAGTCTTTGGAATCTCTCTTTCGGGTGTCGATTCGATTCATCCTTGCATGTAACCCCACACTGGAAGCCTGTCAGAGCCTCTCCTTGTTGTGCCTCTTTGCACCAGCGATCACTCCCCGCCCTCGTCAGTGCTTGGGATGTTACATGAATCTAATAGTTATAATTAGTTGGGTCATATTTATTTATTAATTAATTGTTAATTTTTAATAAATTATAACCATCAAATTGATGAAAATCAAATATTAAGATTTGGTCGTAAAAGATTATAAGCGAGAAGAGGTTCTAAATATAACATTTCTCATATTTTATTTATGATTTCTAACATCTAAATATTTCTATGTTTGAAACAAGTATTAAGCAATGAGCCAATTGTAAAAAAAATAATTTAGGCCCATAATTTCATTTAACATATGTTACATAAGCCATGATTTAAGATTAATTAATAATTCCAATTTTATTATATAACAAAAGAATGACATTAAACATGTAACTAAATGTAAATTAACACATCATTGGGTCGTAAACGACATTAAAATCCAAAAATAAAGTTAATTTTTCTTTTTTTGTGTTAATACTTTTTCTGCCAGATTAAAAGTAAATAAAAAGTAACTTCCCCAAAGAAACAATAATAGTATGGTCCTAAAAGAATTTTATTTTTATCTCACATATTAACACAAAGCAACTAAGCCATATCTACATTTAAAAAAAAATAAAAAATAATCCACATGTTAGTCCGTCCTACCCTTAACCCACTTACATATAGAGCAGTGGGCTATGTTTGGTTAAGGATTAAAATATACAACCCAACCTATATTGACGGGTTGGCCTGGCAAATTCAACTCGTTTTGTCTTCTATTTTTTAAAATATGGAGGTTGAACGCCTTGCAGGCTAATTGTTGGCTCGGCCATACGTGAACTGGATTTTGTGATAAAGATAAGATTAGGGGTATAAAAGGCTTTCGAAGTATTTAGACCATGTAAAGCCTTGTATGCGAGCTTATTTAAAAATAAGGCCGTAGGCCTGATTAAAAAAGCATGGACTTTTGGCATGTAGGCCGGCCTATTTCAATTTTTAATTTTTTTTTATATAATATTATTTATATTCTAAAAATTATTTTTTATATAATATTATTTATATAATCAAGCTGAAAGGCTCACTTGAAGATTGTGATGTGCCAAGAAAAATTCAATCTTTGTTGTCATGAATTTTTATAATCTATATTCTTGTTAAAAAAAATTTGTCATAGACTTTTTATAATTTGGCCTCATGCTGAAAATATTGTTTAATTAATGAGATATTTTATTTTTATTTTAATTTTATTTGCAATATGGTAGGCCTAAAAGGCCTCATAGGCCATGTAGGCCTTTTTTTTAAATAACAGGGCATGCTTGGCTTTATAATAAGTCTTCGATAGGCTCCTAGGCCAGATAGGCCGACCATTTTATTATGCAGGCCTAGCCCATGAAGGCCAAAGGCTTGCCTGCCCTGGCCTATTTACACCTCTGTGATGCAATAACGAGTTTTCCCTCCTCTTGTTTGCAAATATCTTTATTTCTTTGTTGCATGGAAAAATAAAAAAATTGCAAATTTACACAAATAATGAAAAATGGCAAAATTGGTTCTTTTGTAAGGATTGCAATTTCAATAACAAGGGAATACACTTGGGACAAGATCCTGGACCAATACGAAGAAAGAAACCCAGTTATTTACATGATTATGTAATGGGCTTGTTGTAGAAGAGCCCAAGTTATTTTCATTCATGCTTTGTAGTTTAGCCCATCTCTTTGAATTCTTTAGGTAAATACTCTAATTTCAGGTTGTTACTAAATAGTCCGTAAGGCCATGAAATGAATCATCGAACAAATTTGTCTAATTTTCTTCTCCTCTTTGCGTATAGTTTATACTTTACATGCTGGTGAGGATTTTTATTAACAGGGTCAATAGAAAGTCAATTAGAACCCCACTCTCAGGGTGAGCGTCTAGGGAAGCCACCCAACATGGGTGGAGGGGCAACGTGCTTGAACCCGTAGAGGCCTAGCATTGTTGTAGGCCTCTCACTTATTATAATGGATTTATCATCTATCATTTAACATGATCATAAAAATTTTTTTACACACACAACATTTTGTGGGGCCCGCAGCAAAAAAAAAAAAACTCCGGCACGCAAAGCGAATCTCTATAACATAACACAATCACTTTTCCTACAACATAACTCTTATAAAATCCTATCGTAATTTTAGTTTGAGCTTAGATCTATGAATAGCTTCTAAATTTTATTTATATTACTTTATAAACCGAGTAACTTATAGCAATGACGATAAGTTGAATATAGTACAAATAAATTGTAGGTAGCCTATATTGAGTGAATCAGGATAAATAATTATGTCAAATCTCTCATCCCTTTCTCTTTTACTATTTTCGATTTGTGCATCGATTTCCAACACTTCTCTCTCATATCTCTTCTCTATGTTTTCATAAACTTGTTGAAAACATACTCTTTCAAGTTTGAATCCTAGCCTCTAGCTTTTGGATTCAACTTGCAGCAAAAATTATTTCTTGCAAGTAAGAAGATCAAAAAGTATACTTGCGAAAACTGGTCGGTAACTTTATATTCCTTTCATTGTTTAAAATTTGTTTCTTGTTAATATGCAGAAAAATTCTGAACAATTGGCTATAACTGATATGATCATGGTTGATTGCTTGGTTCATAATACCAATGTACCTCTCCACCGACCATTTTCTAAGGTTGTCTGACTTTATTTGTAGCTTTTGGCAATAACTTTAAAATTCAAGTACAAGTGACGAATTCGACATTAATAAAAAATGACCAAAATATTCAAAAATTTATGTGATCATGATGTATCTTTTTTAAAATAAATAAATATTTGAATTATCGTTAAAGGATAAATTAAATTGTTTTGGCATTATAATTATTAAAAAAGCTACCATTAAATATATTTGAGTAATATATATATAAAGACAATTAAATCTGTGTTCAACTTTAAAAAACAAAATAAAAATTTAGACTCTTTACAGTGCAGTAAGTACGAGGAAGGATGCTTATGAAAGTTAGGTTCGTGAAATTGAATATTTTTAAATTTTTTTATTTCCAAATATTATTGTAAATTGAATCTTTTCATCATATTTCTGAAAATCGTGATTTTCATATAAATAATTTTTTTTCCTCTGACAATTATTTGGATTGGTTGAGCAGGGTCATTTGGTTGGATCAGTACAATATTTTATTTTATAATAAAAAATTAGAGATGACTTTTTTTATTTTTAAAATTTTCTAATAATTTTTCAAAAATCGACTAATCTGATTAAACTGTAGGTAACCATAAAAAAATATTAGTGACAAGTTTGTTTTATTTATTTATTTTTGAATCATTTGGTTCTTTCTTAAATCTAAAATCTCATATTTAATTTTCTAATCTAATTATAGTAGCTCAGTTGACCGACCTTGAAAGGAGTTTAAAGTCTTAATCCTAGAACCCGCCCCAAATTAGATTAGTCGTAAAATGATGAACTAGTTAGAATATCTCAAAAAAAAAATTTAAATTTTCTGATTTAAAGAGGATTTCGTTAGTCCACACCGCCTCGTGCCAAGGAATAAATCTTTGGTGCTACTGTAGCACCTAGATTCAGTGCATCCCACAAATGAGAGCATTACACATCAAATGAGAGAGAAAATGTGGCACAAAAGATAGAATTTTGACTAACATGTAATGTTTTGATTGGTGAGATGTACTGAATCTTTGATGCTACAATAACACCAAAAATCTATTCCGTGTCAAGAGTTAACTTGCCACCCCACTCCAACAAATACTAGAGTATGGGAAGTTGTTGTACCATACACTATAATACATGGGTAAGTTCAACCGGTGACATGTAGCTGTAGCATATAATTAATAAGGATTATAGACACCAGAAGAAAAAGCCAGCTTCACAAAGCAATATCTCTATCTTGCTGTTGCAATATTAAGCAAATCACACTGGACTTGCTCCAGTTCTTGAACATTAATAATTCAAGGCAATGCTCGTTTCCTGCAGGCCATATTTGCTTCCAAAAATCAACCTCATTTGAAAGAGGGTCTTCTGCATGACCAATTCCCTTGATTTTTTTTTTATAAAAACGGAGATATCTTCATGATTATGCATCAAGTCCAATATGAATTTCTTAGTATCTTTCTCACTCAACCGCCATTTTCTCTCTTGCCAGAAAGCGGACAATATAAGAGGCATGAACTCCCAAGGATGCGTAATAATTTACTTCATTCAATTTTCCTCGATTTATTCACGTTGGGGAACGTTGTGGCTGAAGCTTCACAAGCACAATAGGTGCATTATGTAGATAGTGAGATAAACAAATGTTGGAGTGTTGCTGTGTATACGATGCAAACATAAGCAATATGAAAGATATTATAAGCACAAGTGAGCCGTACAGAGCATTTCATAATCGGTTTTAACAAAAATAGAACCGAATTAATTTCAAATGATTTGGTTTTCAAACCGAACCCCTTTTTTTTAAATCAATTTTTAATTTTCTAAACCAGTTTATGGTTTATAACCGGTTTTGATTTAAATACGATTTTAAATCAAAATCGGTTATGAACAATAAACCGGTTATCAAGTTCAAAATCGGTTTTTTAACAAATTCAAAATCGATTTTTGATAAATTGTGTTATAAGTAATCATTTACTTCTCCGACTATAGGTAGTTGACAAATTATTTTTTAACAAATTTAAAACTGGTTTTTTAACAAATTCTGCAAGAAGGCGTTATTAAGGTTGTGGTTCCCGCTGAACTCCATCGAAGTCCAAGCACTCAAGACACGTGAAGATTCCGTCAGAGACGAAGACCACCAGAATGCTTCCAACTACGTTTGAATTGCTGTGTCTAATACGAATCGATTCATTGTATCTTAATAGGCCTTTGAACCAAACAGCAAATGATAATGACAACCAAGTATCTTCACTTTGTTTTAAATAAATGTTTTAGGTGTTTAATTTTTGGGAAATTATACTCTTACTACATAAGATATATCTCTCATGTTACACTCACATAAAAAGATGTGGCTCATTTTTTTTCTTTTTTCTTTTTTAAAAATTGATGGACCCCACTTAATTTATCTCACAACATAAGATAACATCTCTCATGTAGCATGAGAGAAGTAAATCCCTTTATTTTTTTTTGTTAGTTTATTATTTGGAAGTTTGAGTCAATTGACTAATATAATAGACATGATAAAAGATAATACTTATTTATTCTTTAATTGTAGAGCAGTTTGGTTATGGATAACCATGTATAACCAATTATTTTTATGATTTAATTTGATTAATAACCAGTTTATAAAATAAATTAAAGTTTCATATGAAATCGATTTTTAAGATGTGGAGCGATTTGGTTATGGATCAGTTTGATTCTTTTTGACATTTTGAACACCCCTGATATAAAGAGTGAGACTTAAGTAATTTATTTTCAAATGAAGCAAACATAAGTAATATTCAAAAATTAACTTATCGGACAAAAATATATTTGAGTAATGGACTAGCTAGCCCAATTTGTTCCTCCATCAAGCTCCTACACAACAATCATATGGCCATATACTCCACCCCTGACTAAAGAATGCACTGTATAACATATAGATAATATTTTTTTTAGGTAAGTTTAAATTATTATAGCTAACTCTGACCTCTTTCGTTAATAGATGAAGACGTAAATCGAAAGAAGATTTTTTTTTTTTTTTTTTTTTGGTAATATGAAGGGCCTAAAACAGCCTACACAAAGAACTCAAATCCGAGACACTCTACGAACAGTACTAGCCAAAGAGAAATCAGCCAAATACGATGGCAAAATGCCAAGAGGAGGGGAATGAAAAGAACTAAAATTATTATTTATTCTATTATTCAAAGGAAACTTGGAGAACCAATCAGCACAAGCATTACTCTTCCTGAACACATGAACTAGATGAATCTCTCAATCCTTTTGTAACCATGCTCGAATATGAGTCACCAGACGGGACTCTCGAGCTGCTCCTCCACTTTTGGTGAGCAGAGAGATAACTGAACTAGCATCACTTTCTAACAAACAGCGCCTCCAAGACTCATTCCATGTGGTATCACTATAATGTAGAACTTAAAATAAAAACAACTATTTTCTTGTGGAGAAGACAAAACTTGTATTTCTCTTTTTCTTGTGATATGTTGCTTACAATATGAATTAGTTCATATAGGCACTAGATTGCCTTTTCATGAACCAAAACATTAAATTAGCCATAAACCATAAAACTAAACTTCCAACTCTTGGCCTCTCTAACTCTTGGCCTTTCACTTTCTCACAACTCTTGGCCTTTCACTTTCTCACAACTCTTGGCCTTTCACTTTCTTACAACTCTTGGCCTTTCACTTACCTAAACACATGACTCCTTAATTAAGACTATTAAATATAAAACTAACAAAACATTTAAAGTTTATTCAACAATTCTCCTTCATAAACTTAAATGGTTCTGCCATCTTTCATCCCAAGCATCTTCTTGCAATTGTTGAGCAGCAACGTCGGCAGTGGCTTTGTGAAGATGTCCCCGACTTGCTCTTGACTGGTCACGTGTGTTAGCTCCACATTTCCTTCCTTTACTTGATCCCGGATGAAGTGAAATCGGACGTCAATATGCTTGCTTCTTTCATGATTTACCGGGTTCTTGGCTAGCTCTATAGCCGACTTATTGTCAATTCGGATCACAGTTTGACCGACTTGTTTTTCCTCCAACTTGCTTAGCAAATTCCTGAGCCACATTGCATGACAAACACACCAAGATGCAGCTACATATTCAGCTTCACATGTCGACAGTGTCACAATAGGTTGCTTCTTCGAAATCCAGGTGAATGCCGTGTTGCCCATGAAAAACACATAACCAGCCGTGCTCTTTCGATCATCTACGTCTCCACACCAATCACTGTCAGAATATCCAATCAATTTGTATTTTGCCGAGCTCGAGTAGTGTAACCCGTGTGAAACTGTACCTTGAACATACCTCAGAATTCTCTTTACCGCCTTCCAATGTGTGTATCTCGGCTCCTCCATGAACCGACTTACTATGCCGGCACTTAACGAGATATCCGGCCTCGTGCATGTGAGATAACGTAGGCTTCCCACCAAACTTCTGTACTTGCTTGCATCAACACGGTCTCCTCCATCAAACTTATAGAGTTTTGAACCGGGTTCCATTGGTGTTGAAACTGGGTTGCAATCTTCCATCTTGTACTTCTTCAAGATCTTTTTTGCATAAGCCTCCTGTGACACGAAGATTCCCTTCTCATTTTGTTTTACTTCCAAACCAAGAAAGAACTTCATCAAACCGAGATCTGTCATTTCGAACTCTCTTGTCATTGTGCTCTTGAACTCTTGTATCATCTTGGCATTGTTTCCCATAAAAATGAGGTCGTCAACATAAAGAGCCACAATTAACAAGTCTCCTCCATTTTTCTTGACATAAACAACATGTTCATATGGACATTGTTCAAGTCCATTCTCCTTGAAATATTTGTCAATACGAGCATTCCATGCCTGTGGTGCTTGCTTCAACCCGTAAAGTGCTTTCTTCAATCTCAGCACCTTCTTCTCTTCTCCTGCCTTCATGTAGCCCGGCGGTTGTTCCACATAAACTTCTTCTTCAAGAACACCATTCAGAAATGCCGACTTTACATCCATTTGATGCATTGGCCATCTGTATTGAGCAGCCTGTGAGATGAGTAGCCGAATTGTCTCCATCCTTGTAACAGGGGCAAACACCTCGTCATAGTCAATTCCAGCCTTCTGCTTATAACCTTTTGCAACTAGTCGAGCTTTATATCGTTCTATCTCCCCTTGAGCATTCATCTTCTTCTTGAACACCCACTTCACTCCAATGGGCCGACTTCCTTCTGGTAGCTCGGCTAACTCCCATGTGTTATTTCGGTCAATGGCTTCTATCTCCTCATCCATGGCATCTTGCCATTTCTTATCTCGGATGGCTTCTTCAAAACTTATGTTCTCAGAGTCTGCAAGAAGACAAACAAAATGTACCTCACTTGTTGACTCATATATGTCTTGTATGCTTCGCATCCTGGGTTGTCGTACCTCATCTTCATCATCAGAAGCTTCAGGACTTGCCGGGTTGATAATTTGTGTTGAGATTCCGTCTTCAAAGTTTACCTCAGAAGAATTGTTCCAGTCCCACTCATTTGCTTCATTGAGCTTTACATCTCTGCTTACTATGACTTTCTTGTTGACGGGGTCAAACAGCTTATACCCCTTTGTTTTTTCATCATATCCAATAAAAACATATTTCTTTCTTTTATCCTCGAGCTTGGTTCTGAGCTGGTCCGGTATGTGTGCATAGGCTACACTGCCAAAAACTCTGAGATGAGCCACTGAAGGCTTTTGACCGCTCCATGCTTCCTGTGGAGTTTTATCATCCAAGCTCGAATGTGGACATCGGTTCTGCACATACACAGCACACTGCACAGCTTCCGCCCAAAACTCCTTCGGCATCCTTTTGTTCTTCAGCATTGACCGAACCATGTCAAGAATAGTCCGGTTCTTCCTTTCATCCACGCCATTCTGTTGTGGTGAGTATGGTGCTGTTAGAAACCTCCTTATCCCCTGTTCCTCACAGAAAGACATAAACGCTGTTGAGGTATATTCCCCACCTCTGTCAGACCGCACCGATTTAATATAGCTTCCTCTTGCCTTCTCAATCATCACCTTGAACCTTTTGAACACATCAAACACCTCGGACTTCTCCTTCAGAAAGTAAACCCAAGTTTTCCGTGAGAAATCATCAATAAAGGAAATAAAATACTTCTTACCGCTGAAGGAACCCGGATTGGTGGGTCCACACAAGTCGGTATGTATTAGTTCCAGAGGTTGCTTAGCCCGGAATCTTGCCATCTTCTGAAACGTGGTCCTGGCATGCTTGCCAAGTACACAACTCTCACAAAACTTTCCTTCAAAGTTGATGCCAGGTAACCCTTCCACCATCTTCTTCTTTGCCAACTCGGTTAGACCACCATAATGTAGGTGACCAAACCGGAGATGCCAAAGTGACGCCTTATCTTCCACCTCGGCTTGTAAACATTCAACCTGTATACATTTCAGATTTAGTTTATACATACGATTCTTACCCATTTGAACCCAAACTATCAGCCGACCTTACTCATCTTTCAAATACAATACCCGGTCTTTCATAATAACCGAGTAACCTTTCTCCATCAGTTGACCCATACTTAAAATATTGCTTTTTAGGTCGGGTACATAGTACACATCTCGAATTGAGCCAATTAACCCGTCCTTTTGTAGGAAACAGATCGTACCTCGGCCTTTTACCTCAACCTTTGAGGCATTCCCGAACGAAACATGTCCGGTTTCCACCTTTCTCATCTCCTTGAAGAAGTCCTTATGTCCGCACATGTGGTTGCTCGCACCCGTGTCAAGATACCACTCCATGTCATCGTCTGGACTTCCTTTACTGTGTGTCATTAACAAGACACCATCCTTCATCTCGCCTTCTGTGGCTAGGTTGGACGTCTCCTCCACCTTTTTCTCCTCTCTGCATTCTCTTGCGAAATGTCCGACTTTGCCACAGTTGTAACACTTGTCCGAGTTACAATCTTTTGCATAGTGACCAAACTTTCCACATTTGTAACACTCGATGTTTGAATAATGTGACCGACCTCCTCGTCGACCTCGTCCTCTTCCTCTCCAGTTTTGTTGATTTGACTGTCCTACCTCATCACTATACACTTCTTGACTTCGGCCTCGACCTCTACCACCACGGCTAGTACCTCGTCCACCGCGGCCACGTCCTCTACCTCGAAAATTTTGAGAATAGAGCATCTTCTCATCTTTAATTGTTGCTTTGGTCTGAAGTGCCTGCTCAAGAGTTTCCTCCTTCTTCTTCTTTCTTTGTTCATGCGCTTCAAGGGAACCCGCCAACTCGTCAATGGTGAGTGTAGACAGGTCCTTGGACTCCTCTATGGCACAAACCACGTTTTCGAACTGGTCTGTCAAAGATCTCAAGATTTTCTCCACCACTCTGGTGTCAGGTATATCTTCTCCATTCCGTTTTAACTGGTTCACAATTCCTTGAACCCGGGCAACGAACCCGGATACTCCTTCCGTGTCCTTCATCTTCATTCCCTCCAACTCGGCACGAAGGGTTTGAAGCCGGACTTGTTTAACCCGGTTAGCTCCTCTATAGACATTTGCTAAGATGTCCCAGGCTGCCTTTGAGGTCTCACAATTTGCTATCTTCTCGAACCCGGATTCGTCTACAGCTCGGAAGAGCATGAATAACGCCAGCTTGTCTTTTGCACGCGTCTCTTTCAACGCTTTGGTTTGAGCCGCCGAATGGCCTCCGGTGTGCTGTGGTTCTACAAAACCTGCTTGAACATTCTCCCAAGCGTCCTGGGATCCGAGAAGAGCCTTCATCTGGATGCTCCAATTCTCGTAGTTCTCCTTCGTCAACTTAGGTAGTGTCATATCACTCCCCCTCTCCATAGCTCTGATACCAATTTGTGGTATCACTATAATGTAGAACTTAAAATAAAAACAACTATTTTCTTGTGGAGAAGACAAAACTTGTATTTCTCTTTTTCTTGTGATATGTTGCTTGCAATATGGATTAGTTTATATAGGCACTAGATTGCCTTTTCATGAACCAAAACATTAAATTAGCCATAAACCACAAAACTAAACTTCCAACTCTTGGCCTCTCTAACTCTTGGCCTTTCACTTTCTCACAACTCTTGGCCTTTCACTTTCTTACAACTCTTGGCCTTTCACTTACCTAAACACATGACTCCTTAATTAAGACTATTAAATATAAAACTAACAAAACATTTAAAGTTTATTCAACATTCCAAACCTTTGAGCACTCCCCAAAGCTCAGCTACAAAAGCCGAGCAGTGACCTATATGATATGCAAATCCTTGGAGCCATCTACCAGTTGCATCTCTAATCAGACCCCCCACAAGCAACATCTCCATCGGGAGCTTTGGTTGCCCCATCAGTGTTGATTTTAATCCAACCAACTTCAGGAGGATGCCACCCAACTTGGATATAAATCGGATTCCTCCTAATACTGCCAACAAACTTATGCACCCAAGCATTGGAAAATTCAGTAACTTTCTGTTCAATATGCTGCAAACTGTAAGCTGTCCGGCTAGCTTCTGCACCATGAACCATCGTGATTAACAATATCATCTGTATTTGAAATGCATAGTGATCGACAAATAATACTGCCATTTGATAGGCAAATAAGAATTCGCAATATTCATTTTTAATACATTTTGTAAAAGAGCTTATTATAAACTAGAGTTTATATGGTTGTTACATAGTATCTATCCAAACAGTTTATAAGTCTGGAACAAAGAAGCACGCTTGCAATTTGGTGTGCACGCGCCTAGGCAGGTGTAATAACCCCCCAAAATAAAAATAAAAATAAAAATACTAATAGTAAAAATAAATAATAATAATAATAATAATAATAATAATAATAATAATAATTTATTAATTTTGTGGTTACTAGTATGTCATTATTTGAATTTAGAATTGTAATGTTAACTTGTAATTGGTGTTAATTATATTATTTTGTAACGTTCAAATAAATAAGAAATTATTATTATTATTATTATTATTATTATTATTATAATTATTATTATTATGTAGCTATATGATGTTAGGCATGTTAATATTTATCAGAGTTATTATTATTGGTAGTCACTATATCGTAATAATATAGTATTTATTATATTCTTACCTTGATTAGAGTTATTTTTATCTTCTTAGTATTACTGGAATAAAAGATGGATATCTTAATTTATACATATTTATAATATAATCTCATGTTAATTTTTAATTATATATTTTATAATTTCGATTATGAATTAAAAAATATATATAATTTCATCCACATCACAATTTTTTTTACTTATTTATAATATAATTTTTACATATTTAATTTTATAATAAATTTTCACCCACACATCACAAAAGACGGATATCTTAATGTGTATATATTTATAATATAATTTTATGTTAAATTTTAAATATATATATATTTTAATTTTAATTACGAATTCAAAATATATATAATTTCACCCACATCACAAATTTTTTGGATCACCACTGCTTAGTTGAATCCTAAACCATCATCTTGTAACCAAGTTCGTGTGTAAAGGATGAATATAAATAACAAAAGCAAGTTGTCACACTATAATTCAGACGCATTAAATGTTAATGTATGCATCATACACAAAATCAATTGGAAATGGATCCTCACTGTAATTTAACGTGATCATGTTATGTGGGAGGATCTTAACCATTAATAATGAAATCAACGGCGATGATTGTGTAACTTCCTATCTTTATTTTTTTTTCTCTCCTCTCTTATCATTATTAACTCACTCATGTATGGTTATGATTGCCCCATATGATATGGTTATGTTGATTAACACATAAGAGGATCCACTCCCATAATTATTAGTTTCAAGTATGCAAACTTAGACACGTTTAAATCTAAATTGTTGAGATTCATATATAAATTAAATGATTCACTCATTCAAAACCACCACATTGATCATAAAGCAATTGCTGGGAGTATATATCCCTTTTCCCTTATTCCAACGTGTTTCTCTTTCTAATTACTGTTTTTTCTTTTCTTTTTCTTGTAATTTTTGCCTAATTGGTTCTTAGTGGTGCGGGTTTTGCTTCAACCTAGAATTGATTCTCCAGCTAATATGGTAGGCGACTTTGCCATAGTGTGCTTGTATTTTTTGAACTCGAGTGAAGTGATTATATAAATAATGATATAGTTAATTTTTTTAACAAAGAGAAGAAAATTATTGCTTTCTTTTAATTAGACCAATAGAATACTACTGTTGAAGCAAACAGTAGAGGATAGCCAAGAAAAGGTTGTAAAGGTTGATGTTTTAGAGAGAAAAAAGAAAAAAAGAAAAAGGTTGATGTCAAAGACGATGCAAGGCAAAGAAGTAGTAGTAAGGGGTCCAAAGTGCCAAGACTGTGGGAACCAAGCCAAGAAGGATTGTTCATACTTTAGGTGCAGAACTTGCTGCAAGAACAAAGGGTTTCAGTGCCAAACACATATCAAGAGCACTTGGATGCCTGTGGATAGGAGGCGCCAGAGTGAAGAACAGCCATGTCCCTCTACTAATCCGCCTCACTTTCAGCCCAACCAGAACCCATATTCAGGTTACTATTTTTACATATAGCCATAATCAAGATCCATATATATACACTGTAGAGCCCTAGCTAGCTGTTATATGCTTTTTCTTTCCTCAATTTTGCAGTTAATTATCATATATTCTCTCTGTGACAAATATCATACTCGTAAAGGAGATGATACTACTTAAGCTTAATCATTTGCATCTCCTCAAACTGTATCCTGCTTGCAAAAATTCTGCTCTTTTTTACCTTTCTCTTTCTTCGTTATCTAGTTAACACTATATATATATATATATATATATATAGTAAAATAATTTCTGCGGCCGCTCTACGTACAACAACGACGACATGTGTATGGTTATGATTTTCCACATCTAATATTTTCATCATTTGTATGGTTATGATTCTCCGCATTTAATGTTTTCAAGTATATAAAGTATTTGATTGCTGCACATACAACAGCGGCAGAAATGTAAATCTCTCTCTCTATATATATATATATATATATATATATATAAAAAACATTTCTACAGCCACTTTAGATGAGCTTGTCTACAGCTAGCCCTACGTCGTTTTGATTAATGAAGGGTGTGTGTAATTTTAGGTGAATTAATGAATGATATTTTGGTAATTTTGTTTATTTTTTATCAGATGTATTTTACTAAAACACCCTTTATTAATTCACCTAAAATTACATAAACACCCTTCTCATTAACCAAAACGATGTAGTTTTGAGGTTAGCTGTAGATAAACTTATTTAAAGTGGCCGTAGAAATGTTGAACCTATATATATATATATATATATATATATATATATATATATATATATATATATATAAATAAGAATAGGTTATATTTATAGTATTTTTTTATGACCACTTTCATGATTATTGAATCAAATTCAAATCAACTATTCTTACTTAATGTCATTTTGTAACTATAAAAGTGATTGTAACTTGTAAGAGGTTATATGAGAAAAGAGTATAACCTCCCTCCCTCGTGTATATATATCTAGCTATATATAATATATTTTTGTTTATTTCAGGATTAGAGCAGTTCAAATTTCCAGCTACTGTGAACTCGACGGCGATATTTCGGTGCATTCAAGTTCATTCTATGGATGATGCGATTAATGAAATCGCGTATCAAACATCTGTGAACATTGGAGGACATGTATTTACTGGCCTTCTTTTTAATCAAGGCCCTGATAGAAGCTTCTACGCTAGGGGTGACAGTTCCACAGGCCTTGTTGATCAGCAACAGAATCTCAATCATATCGATGCTCCTAATTCAGTCCACACTAGTGATGGTGCAACTATGGCTCCAGTACTACTATCTTCCTCTGCTACTCATGATGACCCGTTTTTATCTCCACCACCGTATCCGTTTCCTCTTCCTCCCTTAAGGCCCGGTATGCCATATTTCTCAATACCAAGACCTTAGTTTAACATGAGAAGACATTTAGATATGGAAATTGGAAATTAAGAATACAATGGAATATCGGTATATTGATTATGAAATACTAACTAATTTATTCAGCTTCTCGAAGCATTTTATTAATACTTAATAAGTAAACACAATTATACCCGAGATTTCAATGTATGGGAATGGGAGACAAGTTCATTAAAAAAATGTTACTGATGGAGATTGTTCTTTTGTGGTTGAAATACCGATGACTCAATTTGTTCCCTATATATATTTTGGTATTTTAGCATGTGGCCTGTGCCTACAAATAATAGGTTTTCCAGTTTGTCGTCTTATTGTTTTGTTGTGATTCACTTTTTAGATTTTTTGTTGTTGATGATAATCTTTCCGGAACATCGATCGAGTCCCTTTTGTCACCATTATTCTATAGTATTTGCCAGCTTGAAACATAGTTGGGACAAGTTTCCATGTTTTCAAGACGATTAATTATTTTTAACTGTACTGCTACTGCATATGCAATTCGTTTCGTTTATAAATGTGTTATGTCCATTGGCTGCATCAAACCCAAAGTTCCGAGATAATAACCAGCAGACATGATTAACATATAACCAAAAGTGATATATATCATGTTGTTTGGCAGGCTGAGTATTATCTTTTTCGAAGCTTGGTAGGCGCTTTTGTTTCTTTCAATGGCTCGCGGACACCTAACAGGAACTTGGGTTTGCCATCACAATGTCAAAAGGCTGAGTATATATATATATATATGATTTTATATTTACCATGTTAATTGGGAATTGAAATCTCATATTGTAGAGATAAAAAACACGTGGGATCCATGTATTAGAAAAACCCATGTCAGTACGGAAATTGAAGGGTGTGTAGGAAAGTTTGAATTCTCATGTTAAATGAGAAATATAAAACCCTATATATATAGGGACAAATATTCTTACATCACTATAAAGTACAAGAATGAGAAGTCTTACACCAAATATTGATCATTGATTTGCTTATATTTAGTGGCTCAAATATTTAATAAATAAAAATCATTAAACATAAATAGAATCAACCAATAAAATTGAGAGTATAACTTACATCGGTATAAAATGATTCTGATATATATATATATAATGGGGTAGGATATTCTTACACTGGTAAGAGTTAGAAGTCTTACACTCAATCTTGACCATTGATCCACTTACATCCAATGACTCACATTACTAAAAAATTTGAGCTCTTAGATATAAGTGAGATTAAGGGACAAAATTAAAAATGTAACTTACACTGGTGTAAAACGATCCTGAATATATACATATATATATATATATATATATATATATATATATATATATATAAGTTTAGGTAGACGATGGTGCCCTTAAATTCAAGCAAGCTTTTCATTTAGAACACATTTTTTTTTTCCATATAAATAGTGTTCGCCCCTCGACAAAAACTTCTAAAGGTCGTTAGTGTCATTTTTTTGGTCAAATAGATTGTTGTCACATAAATAAATAAAAAATACGTTGCAATTAGTACCCTTTACGAAATTTCCTGGACCCACTATATACACATGAGTGTAGTATAGGTAGCTAAAGGAGTTTGTATAACTCAATAACCAAAAAAATATATATAACGTGATGCATTTATTATGAATGTTGTACTAAGAGATAATGAAAGTTAAGGCATCTTGTGAATTTAGTAACAAGTTAGCTTTTGCAGTAAAGCATGAGATAATTTATAGAAAGGAAGGAATGTGCTAGCTATAATTAAGAATTAACTGATACTCTCAGTGACCCAACATGAGAATATATCCTTTGTACTTGAAATAAAGGAGCTAGCCATTTTCCAAACTAATTAAGTCTAATACAGCGCACATTGCATAGTGCGTAGATAGAATCAATCACAATAACAAATTTCCAGACTCTGTGTTGATTCTCTTCCACAAATGGCTTGTAGATGACTTTGCTAATTATGCATGGTCATGATATTGAAATTGAAACCATATTTTCTAGTGATCGATGGATAAACAAGATTCTGAGAGAAGGTTTTTAGCATTTAACATGTAGCTACCCTTTATTTAAATAAGGATTCTAAGAATTCTTTGGGCAAAGCTTTTTCTATAATTAAGAAAAGTAATGATATTTACACCTTAAAAATCTTACATTAAAGGTTTTGGGAGAACCGCACCTATAATGGATTTAACACTATTTGAATTGGAGTAATCCAATGAGGGACTAGCCTTCAGGGCCGTACTCCGAGGAGAAGGTGACCAGGAGGTTAAACGAGGATACTTCCAAGTTATACAAAAAAAAAATGTAAAAAATATGTAGAGACTTTGGTGTGTAAATATATTACTCTATTTTTATTTATCTATAATTCATCCATAGTCGGATGTTATGGGAATTCGCATTTGCAGAATAGGTCATCTGATTCTTGCTAGAATATTATGTTAAAGTAATAGCAATTAAAGTAGTTTGATGCACGTACCAAAAAAAAAAAGTTTAGTTTGATGCTTTACTTAATGTAGTTAGCCGGGACTAGGTGCTGATATAATCATAACAAATATTGTATTATGTAAAAAGTAAAATGATCATCGGAAAGAAGCTTAGAACCAAAGTGTCTTTTTAGCTTACCAAAAAAAAAAAAAGTGTCTTTTTAAATAAAGGTGTGTTCTTGACTTTCTTTTTCTCTCCCGAAAATGCTCTACATACGAAAAGGTGACTATTTGAGTTACATTGTGCTCTTGTTGAATTCTTACTCTTGATTACTAGAGTTCCGATCTATTCTTTTCTTTCTGCGTGATTTGGATTGTATCTTCAAATTAAACATGTACTACGTAGTAAAATACATGACGAATTAATGGCCACAAAATTGACAACGCAGCCAAATGTTGTGCCTCATCCACCCCCACAATGCATTTGGTTTATGACACAATAGTCTAAGACCAATCTTGTTTATTAACATATTGCTTTTTAAACTTGGTTACTATCTCTTACGGTATGGACTAGTCACCGTATGAAGTTTGAACATTGATAATTGAAGTTTCAGACTTCTATATTTTAAATAAAATTATTGGGAATTATATCTATCATGTTATAGAAACCAACTTTTTTGTCATGTTAAAAAAAGGACAAGACTACTTTATTGAATAAAGTGCTCTCTTACTCTCTTTTTTTTAATATTATATACCTTGTCCTTTTCTTAACATGACAATAAGTTTGATTCCTACAACATGAGGGATATAATCTCCAAAATTATTATACATAAAACTTGGTGTATCAACTGAATCACAAACACACATAGGGTCAATCGGGTGTAAATTCACTTGACATAAGGATTTGCCAAGAATCATAATCATACAAAAGTGGATCAATGATGATAAAAGAAAAGAAAGAAATATGATATACATTTTGGATCAATTAAGTTGGGGAATCATAATCATACACAAGCGGATCAATGATGATAAAGGAAGAGAGGGAAATATGATATCCATTTTGGATCAATTAAATACGGAAAATAAATACCCAAAATGACATAGTTTTGAGTGACAAGACAATCGAGTGACATGACAAATAAATAATATATATATATATATATATATATATATATATATTAATATTTCTCATTTTGTATAAAATAATTTTTATTCTACACTCATATAAAAGTGTTTAGGGTCCATATGAGCCCATGTGAAAACGAGAGAGAGAAAGAAAACATGTACCCTACACACTTTTATTGAGTGTATAGGAGATAAAATGAAATAGAATTATTTCCAACAACATGAGAAACACTATATATATATATATATATATATATATATATATATATATATATATATATATATATATATATAAAATTACATAAATACCCTTCATTAATCAAAACGATTTTACTTATTATTATATATATATATATATATATATATATATATATTTTACTTATTATCCTTACTCCCCACTTTTTAACCTTTAATAGGCTATCAATTGATGCTAATTTTCTCTTTCTTTATAGGTAATGAGAAAGTTGCTTACCAAAAAAAAAAGAGAGAAAGTTAGGACTAGGGTTTAAAAAAATTTAACTTCTCATGTTGCTGGAGATTTCCCATAAATATATAGGGAAAAATGTTTCTGCAGTTAATGCAGATAAGTTATCTGCATTTATTCCCAAAATGATGTTATTTTAGAATTAAAAAAATTAAAGAAATTATAATTATAAAAATTATAATAATCCTGAAATGAATTAAAATTATAAAAATACCATGATTTAAATCCAAAACGATGTTGTATTAGGCTTATTGCAGATAACTTATCTGCAATAACTGCAGAAAAAGCGAACCCAAATATATATATATACTAACAGTTCACATATCTAATAAATTAGAGCCGTTAGATATAAATAAGATCGATGACCAAGATTAATACTGTAACTTAAATCGGTGTAAAATGATCCTATATATATATATATATATATATATATATATATATATATATATATATATATATATATATATATATATATGGGAACAGTGTGTGTCCTTTAAAAGGACATACACTTAGGTCATCTTAGGAGAGAGATAGACACAAAGATGTGTGGGTCCCATTGAAAAATTAAAAATAAAATAAATAAAAGTGCGGGTCCCACTTATTTGTGTCTACATCTCTCCTAAAATGACCTAAGTGTGTGTCCTTTTAAAGGACACACACTTTTCCCTGAATATATATAGGGTAAAGTTTGTGTCATTTTAAAGGATATAAAGTTGTCATTTTAAGAGAGAGAAAGAGATAGATAAGGAGGAGAGAGAGTTGACAAAAAAATAAAGGTGTGGGTCCCACCTCTTTATGAGAGTGAAAGGATCTACGTTGTGTCATTTAAAAGGACAAATATCTTTCCCATATATATGTGTGTTGGGGGGGACTGTTATAGTGATAAATAATTGGTATAATTAGTTGAGAAAAATAAGGAAGAGATAAATAAAATAAAAATATTATTATATTTGAGACTGTTGATTTAAATATAATCAACGGTTATAAAAAAAAGGTAGTAAAGGTATATATGAAGATTAAATAGGTAGGTAATATAACCATTCTTATATATATATATATATATATATATATATATATATATATATATATATATATATATATATATATGGGTCAGGATCGTTTTACACCAGTGCAAGTTACACTCTCAATCTTGACCATTGATCTCACTTATATCTAAGGGCTCTAATTCTTTAGTAATGCAAGCCATTGGATACAAGTGGATCAATGATCAAGATTGAGTGTAAGACTTCTAACTCTTATATTGGTGTAATAATATCCTGCCGGTATATATATATATATATATATATATATATATATATATATATATATATATATATATATATATATATATATATAACCGTATATCAATGATGATAAAGGAAGAGAGAGAAAAAAAAAGAATCATAACCATTCAAGGGTGAATCAATAAATATAAGGAAATAAATAATCAAACCGACGTAGTTTTGGGATGACCGGAGATAAACTTATCTCAAGCGACTTGAGAAATGTTTTTCCCTATATATATATATATATATATAGGTTATTATTTCTCAAGTTGCTGGATGCCTAGCTAGGAATCATAACCATACATGAGAAAGATATTAAATGTGGGGAGTAGATGAGAATCAACGATCAGGATTACTAACTAGACGTCCAGCAACTTGAGAAATATTTTTGCCATATATATATATATATATATAATTTTCTCTCGTAGTAAGAGAAAATTTTCTTATGCTATAAAAATATCCTGTGTGAGGGAATATGGCTCAGTTGGTAGAGCTCCGCTCTTGCATTTGGGTCGTTGCGAGTATGGGTTGGATGTCTAATTGTGCAGGCGGTAATGATAGTATCTCCTACCTAGATCGATGGCTCATTTTTTCTATGTAATGAGAAAGAGGACCGAAACATGTTAGTGAAAGACTCTACTGATCAGCTGCATTAACTTATTTGTAAACTTTGATTGACTGATAGCAATTAGCATGGGCTCTTCGAATGTTAAATGAATTTGGCTTTATTATATTGAAATGTTTTTTCATACCTAATTAAAATATATCTTAACTTACCCAGTGGGAGAAGAGAAATGAATTTGACTGTTTGCGCCATGGATTTAGGACAAAAAAAAAAAATTAAATTTTATTGAATGAGATAAAAATGAAATAAAAACTCTACGTAATTATAAATAATAAAATTGTTGTATTGAATGAGATAAAAATGAAATAAAAACTCTACGTAATTATAAATAATAAATTTAACAACAATTTTATTATTTACGAGCATGAGTATTATACAAAATTGGTTTTTAAGAAATATAAATAAAGATGCTTTTTATAATTCATCTACTTTTTTTAGCTTAGAAATTATTTAGAGTAAGGAGATAGTAGTCTCAGTCGATAAACACTTATAATAAATTTTCAAATTTAAATCATGAATTTGTCACGAATAAAAGGTGATAAGGCGAGTTAATTCTTATTAATTTTTTTTTTTTCATGTTTAAACGTTTTGATGCAGGATAAAATTAGAAATTTATTTTGAATAAAAATTGACCACGCTTTTGTAAGTGTAAACACATTTTTTTAGTGATTACTAAAAATTGAGGAGGGATATTTTCACTACTAAAATCTTCTACTACCAACTTATTACTTATCTAATTACTATTAGATTAATATTTTCTCTCTCTCCAAAAATTTTTAACATTCTCTCTCATTGATCCAATAATGATGTGATGGGTAGTAATAATTTTTGGTAGTTAGAATATCCTCACTCCTAAAAATTAGCTTCATTTTTTTTTCAAATATGTGACACGTTAGAGATTAATTTAAAAAAAAAATGCATGAAAATGGTCCTGTAGCTTCATGTAATATAAAATGGGACTTGGAAGTTGGAAGGATTTATACTCCAGGGAACGTTTGGCGGATGAAATTTTTTTTTATCCAGAAATTACGATTTTCAAAAAATATGATGATGGAAATATTTAATGATAATATCTAAAATTAAAAAATTAAAAAATATTCAGTTTACCTATGCTACAAAATACCTTGTACCAAACGCTCGCAATAGAAGGTGTAGTGAGGCAGTGGTTGACTTGGGAGTAGTGCGCGGTGGTTGCTGTTCGCCGATGGATTTGTTCCGTTCGGAGCCGATTCAATTGGTTCAGCTAATTATCCCCGTCGAATCCGCTCACCGCTCCGTCTCTTACCTCTTCGACCTTGGCCTCCTTCAATTCAATGATGTCACCATTACTCCATTTCTCACTCTTCCCTTTCCCTTTACTTGTGTTTCTTCACCATCGTCTCCATTTACTCATGCTATTGGCTACACTAACTATTAATTAGTTAATTGAAGCTTCTCACGAGCATCTTTAATCTCTGCTATGTGTTAATTGAATGGTGGAAATACTCTCCAGATATGATGGAATCTTAACATAAGAGTGTATCGCATTAGTTTTTTTTTTTTTTTTTTTGATAAACGTATCGGAGTAGTTTTAATTTTGTATCGAGTGATTATATTGTTTTAATTATTTTTTTCTTTAAACATTAGTTTATTTGCCGATTTAATCAGTTAACAAAAGGAGTGTGTTAAAATGTAACAAATTATGCAGGCCTCTTTCGTATTAACAAATTGATGCAGTGCTATTTTGAAAGGTTTCTCAAAATATAACGTGTTTCTGCCCTATGTTATTTTCATCTCAATGCAGATAAGAGCCCTTTTCAACGAACTTACGCGACTCAGGTGCCTTTTTTCTTTTTCTTTTTTTTAATGCTATCGTGAGCCACTACTACTTTTGTTTGCTTGTGGAACGTGGACATGGTGCTCTGCTAGTATTAAATATTCATGAAAAAAGAATGAGAACTAAAGGATTTTGCGATGGCAATAATAGCTTTGAGTGATAATAATTATGGCCTATCATTTAACTGACCCAAGTCAACCATATGCATATACTTTGTAAAGAATCTTGTATACGGCGAGGCGGGCTGAGGCTAAGTCAACCATACCCCAAAACTGCCGATACTTCTTCAACTGTTTTCTTACTTCTTCGTTTTCTTGTTCTTGCAATACTTTTATCATTTAATTGTAGTCATGCTGCAAAGGATTATCTGTATAGGAGGGAAGATGGTGTTTGGGGGTGAGGTGGGGGAAGAGAGACCCTGGATGGAAGAGTGAATTGTGCACAATTTTATATTTTATCATTGGAATTTATCATCTCTTTTTTATATCACTTAAATTTAGAATTTAGCTCTTTTATGCATATTTTGATAATATACTTTACTGGTCCAAATGAAGTTAAAAAGATGTTGCGAGATGGCTCCTAAATTGCGATTTTTCAAGGAGCAAATGTTGAAGGCTGGTGTTTCACCACTAAGTTCCACAACTCAACCTGATCTAAACATTGATGACCTTGAGGTACGTGGATATGTTTGTTAATATTGTTTTCCACGTTTGTAAATTTTATTGTATACGGTAACCTTGGGTGTGTCTTTTTAATAGTTATAGCTTACAGAACTTGAGTCAGAGTTAACTGAGATGAATGCAAACAGTGAAAAGTTGCAACGCTCGTACAATCAACTACTTGAGTATAAGCTTGTTCTGCATAAGGTGCAGTCAATTTTCTGCTGAAGCCACAAACTATGTCTTTCAATCAACTATCTGCTGCTTTAATGATTTAGTATAGTTTCCATTTTTAGCAACATGTAATTGTTGTTATTTACTTTCAAGAAATATAGTTAAAGAAACAGAGTGAAATGATGTCTTTCCCTTAATTGGTGTTTGTGGTTTGTATCTATACGTCGTCATATTGTAAGAATATCAATCAGTCATATTTTGTCTTTTCTCTCCTTATCCACCCGACCCTGTAATTTCAACATTTTCTCTACCCTTTGAAATCCTACTCCACAGTCAATTTATTCGCATATGTTTGTTTTGAGTTTCTTGACTTATTATATTTGAAAACTGTGTTCATTTGACTTTGTATAGATAACATTAGCTTCAGTAATTGTTCAAAAGGATTCATCTCATAAATATAGCTGTTTTTCACAGTTGGCTCGCTACATTTGAGGCCAACCCTCCTCCTTTATCCTGGCTTGGGACAAGCCATGCATGCAAGCACAATTAGTTTGCGATAAAGGTGTTGTTGATGTTGATGTTGAACGTTAGCTTCAGTAATTGTTGCATGCTCAAGTAGGATGTGCTTGATTGAAGTGAAAATGGAGTTGACAATGTGCCAATGGCATGTATTTCAGCTAGCTAAAGAGAAACAGATTATAATTTCATGTGGTTCTACTTCTACCTAACTGCTATTTGATATGTTGATTGAGGCACTGTCAAAGCTGTCTTAAATTTTCAAACATTCTCAATACTTCTCTGATTGCTAATGTTATTAAATATATTTTACTGATCATTTTGCTCTCTATATGCTGATGTCAAATAACTTATAGTTTCTCTTTGATTGTTAGTTTATAGGATTGGCATTTTAGTAGTGTACTGTAAATATTTATGCACGACATGCCCATCAATGAATAACTAGTCATCATTTTCAGGCTGGTGAATTTTTCCACTCAGCTCAAAGCCATGCCCCTTGGAGCATCAGAGAGAACATGAATCGCTCCATCTGAGTGGTGAATCTGTGGAAACACACTTATTACAGGATCAAGTAAATTTCATGCCTACTCATATCTAACATTTTGCTCTTGTTATGTTGACAATAACCTTTTTTCCAATGAAACAATTCCTACTGTTTTTTTTGTTGTAAAGGAATTTTCCACTGATTCATCGAAGCAAGTTAAGTTGGGGTTTTTAGCAGGTCTTGTTACCAGGGAAAAGTCCATGGCATTTGAGAGAATTTTATTTCGTGCTACTCGAGGCAATGTGTTTTTGAGGCAGACCATTGTTGAGGATCTTGTCACAGATCCTGTTTCTGGAGAACAGGTGCTTACCCATATTTCCCTCATGCATTCTATCCATGAAATAATTAGTTGAAAGCTAGTTTAATGTTCATGTATTGTCACTTCTATTATAGCTTATATTTAAATAATTAGTCTGGATGCAACCAACGGGTGTTTTTCTTCTAAGTTTTGTATACCCAATGGGTTGCTAGTATGTTGTCTTGGTTTTGTACCAAATACTTTGTTGTTTTAGTCAAACGAATTAGGTTACTCATGGAAACTGGACACCTTTTTTTTGTAATGTCTTGGTTTAGTGCCCTGAGAGTTAACCTTGGTTCATTGGTTGATGTTTCTTTTAAATGATATATCTGTTCCCTGAACTATCACAGCGTACCTTGGCCTTCTAAACGAAGAAATGTGTATAATAAGGTGGTGAGCCATATAGTCATAGTCTCCATCATCACATGCTTGTCCACACAGTGCTTATCCACCTTAGGAGTCTTCACGCGCTTCACAACAACATTCCACAAAAACCCCACTAACCGATTTGTAACCAACTCTAGGTTACTATTTGGTTCGACCGTGTCTAGATAGGGAATGGCTCAATTTTTTGTCTCTAAGATTCAAGTGGTTTAGGTTTAGAATGGGTTGTGACTTTGGGTGGCTGGTTCAGAAAAGGGAGGTCACAGTTTGGTTACTCTGTGGGTGGCTAGGATTCAAGTGTTTGGGGAAATGAGGGATGGTCTGATTCCTTGAGTAATTTGGACCGCAACCAGTCATGTTTCCCTTTTCAGTGTGTGTTTGCATTGGGTTGCACATATTATTGAGGCCCTTTTCTTTTTCTGCGAAGTGCCTACACTTTTAGGCTTGGACTATTCATTCCTTTTTCTTCCTCAATTGGGCTCAAATTTGAGTTTATGCATGACAAGTAAAACTAATGTAAAGTATGATAAAACATAAATATAAGAGGAGTAAATATGTTACCATATTACTAATCCTATTATTCTAAACTCTCTTTTCAATGACTTATCACTCACCTTAGTATTTTAACAGCACAACATATTACACAGTATAACATATATAACTAAGAATAATGAATTCTGTTTTATTAATCTATGGCCGCTACAGGTGATTCGTGCAAATTAACAAACATTACCGCAAATATGACTATAGTTACCTGCCTAGCAGAGGGCTGAGAAATAATTAAAATACTAACGATTCCTAAAACAGGAATTGACAATCAATTACCAGAGAATACTGTACCCTGCCGGTCAACAAAAACTGGTCAGCATTCATCACTTTTGACTTGTGAGGCCTTTGAAGTGGGGTTACGGGTACATAGTAATAATGTATAAATATTGCCCGAGGACACCGGGCATTGAGAGGTTCTCAGCTAGAAAAGATAAAGCCTTCGACGTTGCTGGAAAGGCATTCGTAACGGGTTTTATTTATATTCTCGATTAGTCAAGAACCAAGCATCGGTTTTGAAATTTTCCTATTGCCTTTTTGGATTCTCAAGTCAGTATGTTTGAAAATGTAAAAGTTGTTTAAGATATAATTTTATAATTTATATTTATCATTTTAAAATTTATGTATATTACTTTTTTTTTTGGTAAAAGTGTGTTTATTACTTTAAAAATTAAATACCTCTCATATTTTCATGATATTAAAACAGTCATTCAAGAATAAAAGCTTATTTTTATTTTTATTTTTGATTAACTCTCAACCAGAAAATTTTAATTCAGAATCATTTTATTTTTTTATGAATTTCAAACATAAACTTTGTTAAATAAAAATATTAATTCAAATTAAATATTTTCATTTCAAGTTCAATTTACTATAAACACAATTGAGTTGTCCCACGGTTGAGTCTAACTACACACCAAAAAATTATAGCTATAGGAATGGTTGAATATTTATTTCTGCTTCATTTGAGCGCATAGAAAACATAAACACGATAATTGTTTAAAAAGAAAATCCCAAACACAAAGAAAATACATTCTTCCTTCCATTTTCCTTCAATACATCGTTTTCTTTTTAAAAAATAAAAAGGAAACCTAGACAAACTTTTTTTTTTTTTTTTTATAACAGACAAACTTTTTTAACATATTCAAAAGAAACACACAAAAGTATAAATCAAGAAACACAAATAAGGCAGTCATGAAAGTAAACAAAATAAAGCACATAATGATCATATTCAATTGAAAACATAGCCTTGTCGATCAAAGTAACACTCAATGAGTGGCACTCTCCTTTTGTTTCTCTTCCTCTGTCTTGTGGTGATACCCAGGAAGCTTCTCTTTAATCTTCTCCAAAATTCCTTTCTTCTCCTTAGTCTCTCCTTCATGAGTATTCTCACCATACTCATATGATGACGCAGGAGTAGGAGTAGTAAGAGTAACCTCCTCTGTCTTCTTGTGACCAGGTAGCTTCTCCTTAATTTTGTCGAGGAAACCCTTCTTTTCCTCAGTTTGTGCTACATCAACCTCATAATCAACCTCAACCTTTTCAACAGGAACACTCGTGTCCTCGTGCTTGTGATGATCACCCTCTATCTTTTCCTCGATCTTCTCCTTCAGACCTTTCTTCTCCTTCTTTTTCTTCTTCTTCTTCTCTCCGTCTTCTCCTTCCTCATCGCTCGACTGCAAACACAATCATCATAAACATTTAATACGATAAAAGTCACAACAGATAAAACTTTTATTTTTTTTACATGAACATAAAAAATAAAAATAAAAAAAAAAAAAAAACTTACAGAGCTTGAGCTGCTGTTAGATCGGTGAAGCTTCTCCAAGATGCTGTGTTTTTTCTCTCCTTCCTCTTCTTTCTCCTCTTTCTCCTCTTTCTTCTTCTCGTCGAACTTGATCTCGGGTTCCTCAGAAACCGAAACCTTCTCAAACTCGGTGACGATCACCTCCTCCTGAGGCTTTTCTTGTTCCTTTTTCTTACCGAGAAAATCGAATAAACCACGGTCCTTGGCCTCGACCTCACTGGTCTCAGAGGTCTCATAATACTTGTTCTGATTCTCCTCTGCCATTATCAGTTACTGATAAAGAACTCTTTGAATATAAGTAGCTAGCTGTTACTGCAAAATGAATAGTGTGTTTTCGTTTCGAGAGAATACACGAAGATGAGCATGGAGTGTAATAGAGTGAGATAGTATTTATATACTTTACATGAAGCGCGTATCTCGCGAAGAAGTAATTAAAAAGCCACGTAACTGACGCGTCGATTAATTAAGTTAATGACGGAATGAACTTAGCCACCCTCTCATCCACATGCCTGCAAGTGCACTCGCTTTTTTTGATTTATCTTCGCTCTAATCCAATTTTTGTAATAAGAAATGTTTTTATTTTATTATTTTTTTAAAATTATTATTATATTAGAAAAAATTATACTTACGACCTATTTTTATTTACAATCTCTTACAACCATATCTAACAGTTGATTTTGGCAATCATTTATTGTGATTAATAATTAATTAATAAATTTGATTTGTGAAAATCTTAATCTCTGATTGACAGAAATCAACGGTTAAGATATGATTGTAAAAGGTTGTAAACCAAAATATATTGTAAGTATAATCTTGCAAATTATATTTATTTATATTTTATTTAATAGTTTAATGTTTCTCCTGAAAATAAAAATGTTTTAGTGAGCTCAAGATAATATTATTTTGGAGTTAAAAATTAATTTTTATTATTTTAATTTATTTTAAAATTATTAATTTTTATTATTATAATTTTTTAATTCTAAAATAACATCGTTTTTGAATTCATTAAAGATAATTACGACTATAATGTATTTTTGTTTAACAAATAAAAGTGGAGGCAGAAACTGTGTTGAATAGAGAGCGCGTTTGAACGTGCGAGGATGGAAAACAGAAGGGAAAGTGTGCAAAAGATGAGAGAGACACGCTGTAAAGATCGATATGGGATCCGACCAATGAGAGAATGGACACGTGGATGATAACGTGGGGAGGTGTACTGCAGGAGCCGAAGATGTCGGTCTCCCTCGATAGGATATAATTTGCAAGGTCGGTGCAGAACACACGTGGCAGTTCATCCACGAGATTCTAGAGTTGTGCTGGTTTTGAATGGAACGAGAACATGCACCATACTCGTGAGAGTGGGATAAGGCGTTGTCATACTTGCTTTCGGTTCAGAAGAGTTTCTATTGCTCCATGAGTTCATTCATTGTATTCATAAGTGACATTAATCATTTTGGAGTTTCATCTCCTTTCTACTCAAAATAAAGCTTACACTTAATGCGTATATATAAAATAAAATAAACATTTCTCATAAGAATTAGCGCAAGTGGTGAAAGACATGGGGCATATCATCAGCTTTATTTTTTATTTTTTATTTTGGGAAACTGGGCATATCATAACTTTAATAAGACATCTCATTTTCTTTTCTTTTTTAATAAAAAACAAAAAGTATACATTTAATTAAGGGTTTCGATCAGTAGTAAATATATATCTCATGCTATAAACATATTTTATATAGGGTCTACATCTATTAAAAAAATAAAAAAAAAATATTGCATAAAAATCAAAGAATTACTAATAAAAAAGAACAACTCTAATCCGGCATAAGAAAATATTTTTCCTTTTATCTATATACTAATTTTGTTCAAGATACTATGAGGTGTAAGGTTTGCTTTTACTAAATGCAGAAAATAGGGAAAAAAGGAAGAGTTTGAGTTGCCGACGTGATATGTTGCCGACGTAATATGTAATCATAGAGATTATAACAAATAAGGGGAAAATAAAGGACTATGATAGGTTAGGTCAACTAATATTCGTTCTTGCAAGGAAGTCTAATATTAAATTATGAGAGAAATATGTATCATTTTGAAGGATATAAAGTTATGTCATTTCAAATGAGAGAAAGATATAGATGATATGAGAGATTGGTGAAATTTTTTAAAAAAATGTGAATCTTGCCTCTTTATAAAAGTGAAAGGATATAATATAGCATTTAAAATGACACATCTTTTCTCCTTGAATTATTGATCCACTGACATATTTGCCTTGTTGTCTTGTTGATCTTAGCTGAATGTTTCAATCTTTTTTTTTTTTTTTTGGTGTGGAGTTTCAATCTTTTTTAAATTCGATGAAAGAATTACAAAGATGGCAGAGACTGTTAGATAAATTTATTTTTATTTTTTTGGTAAATACATGGGGCATTGCCCCACGAAACAGACAAAACGAAACAAAAGAAAACAAACAATAACAGGAAAAAGCAAGACAGAAAGAAAACTAAAAACCATCGACTCAGAAGAAACAAACTCAGCATCTTGCAGCTGGAGTGATGACTCCCGGATCCAGCATATCAGCAGTAAGAAGATTGATCCAGGGGATGTAATAGTGGATAAACAAAAGGATCATCCATTGCTTTCTTGCTAGCCAGTCCGCACAATGATTACAGTTGAAATATGCTTCAACAAGACAGACCAATCCTTATTGAGAGCAGCTCGAATCTTAGTTACCAGAGGTTTTTGTCATTACCAGTCATGGTAAGAAGGCCAATGGCTTGAGCAGACTCTGATTCAAGAATAATTTTCTTCCAACCAGATTTCCAAGCAAACTTTGTAAAATAGCCCAATTCAGCTTGCAAAGGGGATGAAAGAATTACTCTCAAAGATGGCACCATCAACATTTAATTTTAAATAACCTTGACTGTTAGATAAATTCAATTGAGTAAATTTTGATGCATTACTTGTACTTTTTTTTTTTATATTATATCAAATCATATGTTATTTGTATCATTTAAAGAGCTTTACCATATGTGTTTTTATCATAGTCAAAGAAAATACTTTTAAAAATGACAGTTCGCTTTTATTTTGTTATTTTTAGTTTAAGGGTTTTATAATACTCATTCAACATGAAAATTACAATTTTTCTACACACCTTTCGATTTTCGGACATACATATTATTTTTTCTAATACACCATTTTTTATCTCTACAACATGAAATTTGTTAGTTTAATTACGAATCCCACCAGGCTACATATACACCATTGAAATTTGTAGTTAATATGTCCTTTTCTTAGTTCCTTCTTCTTCTTCTTCTTTTCTTCCCCGTTTTGGTTGCAGCGTTTATGAGTTAAAGTTAAGCAGCCATTCTTTATCGGGCCAGCCTGGATCAACACAACTTGTGGAAGCTGGATTACTCTATTGTTGAAGAAATTCTTATATACCGTCAGATGGTTAAATTCAATCAAATAAAAAATTACATAAATTGCATAATCATGTATAATAGTAGATTAAATTTAGAATATTATTTAATAAATTTTAAATTAAATATCAATCGTTGATAATATTAATCTTATAGTACCTTAAAATTTCTTCTATAATTGAACTTAAATGTACGTTTTTAAAATTGTTGCTATGTTATTTTACATTTAAATCAAGTGTGTTCATTTAAAGCCTGTTTCTATATTTTCTTTTTAAAGCTAAAAGCTATTTTAAGTTAAAAATAAAAATAAGAGTTTTAAAAATAAAATTATAAATTATTTGATAATTATATAAAATTTTCAGCTTAAAAACTGTTGATTTAAAAAAGCACATATTTCAGAAAAAGTTGATACAACTTAAAAAATATTTCTTGTAGGAGCTTTTACTTTTGATTTTTTTCTTCATTATATTTAAAATCTCTTTTTTTTTGGAAAATATATATTTAAAATCCCTGTCATCATTATACCTTGCTTTTATAATAACTAACTTTTTATCTGCTTAATACTAAGTATTTATAGATACTTCGCCAACAACGAATAATAACAAATTTGAACCTAACTAACTTTGTTGCGTGATTCACTCCTACTAAGGTTTGTTTGGATGAATTTTTTTTCTTTAAAAGTTACTTTTTTTTTAAGAAAAAAAAAATTTTGAATACAAAAAAAAAAATATTTCTCATTTTTATTTTGTTTGAATATCTGCTTAAATAAAGGAGAACTCACAAAAAAAATCAAAAACCTACTTTCTTTCGGAAGCTAAATATTTTTTTCATAAATTAAATATTTTTATAAAAATATAAATAGCTTTAACTTTTATAAAAAATACTTTTAAAATAAGAAAGAGATAAAAATTATTTTTTTTAATAATTTCAAACAGGACCAATTAATGACAAGAAAAAGAACAAAATAATAAAACAGTGGTATTGCCGGCATATTCATAAGCCTTGAGGAGGAGGAGCACCCTTAGCCATTGTAAGATGTTGCCAAAAATATATATAAGATGTTGCTGGAGCATACCTCAGATTTCCATTTAATGGAAATAATTAAGGTCATTAAAATTAAAAACAAATAAAAAGAAAAAAAATCATAAAGAATAAATATAATAAGCGCATGTAATAAATGCAAAGTAGGATTCATTTTTATAAACATTTAATTTTCAATAAAGAAACCTAAAAGTGATAATAATCGAAACGGTAATAAAAAAAAAATATCGTTATGATGAAAATCAAATCAAAACAAAATCAAATTTCAATCTTAGGTATGCTCCGGCAACATCTTATATATATTTTTGGCAATACTTCAAATGAATTAGAAAAAGAAAAAGCTCTTGCAAAGGGTGAGGGTTAGGGGTGGCAATTTAAGACACGACCCGCCAACCCAACCCGGACCCGACACGAAATTTTCGTGTTCGGGTCAACCCGTTTAATAAATGGGTCGTGTTCGGGTTGGAAAAATATAACACGAAAATATTCGTGTCGGGTCACGGGTCAACCCGTGAACCCGCTCTGACCCGCAAATATAATTTTATTTTTTATTTTTTCAAGGTTATTATGGTAATTTTATTGAATGATATAAAAAAAAATATACACTATAGGTTTCTTTTTATTGAAGATTATTTTTTTGTTATATTGCAATTAGATTTGATGCTTTTTTGGGGCGAGTCGTGTAATAAACGGATCACACTTATATTATAAGATTTTTCGGGTCGTGTCATGTCAACCCGCAGAAAAAGTGGGTCGTGTTCGGGTGTTCGGGTTGAGAATTTTGACACTAATAATTAATCGGGTCGTGTTCGGGTTGAATCTATTCGTGTTCGTGTCAGACACGGGTCGACCCGAACCCGACCCACGAACACGATTTGCCACCCCTAGTGAGGGTGCTCCTCCTCCTTAAGGCTTATGAATATGCTGGCAATACCACTGTTTTATTATTCTGTTATTTGCCTTGTCATAATTGGCATATAATGGGTAACACATTTTTTACTGGAAAAAAAAATTAGCTACTCATGCCATAGTAGTAGGAGTATGATATGCCTCCAGCATATATATGATTTTAAGCCAAAAAAAGAAAGAATCTTGATCAATCTTGGGCCATAATTGCCATTAAATTGATAAATCCTAATCAGATATTTTGTCATTGATATTCTTAAATTTTTATAGGAAAAAAGTATAAAAAAGGTGCCCAATTGAGCAGCAAAAAAAAAACACAAGATTTGATCCACCACGCTACTGGCGCGGCATTAGCGCTATCAGCGCCAGCATCTTCCTCCAATCACGCTATCAGCGTGAGATTCGTGCTAGTAGCGCGAAGATACTGAATCTGAACAAAAATCTCACGCTATCAGCGCGAGATCCGCGCTAATAGCGCTGAAAGCACGTGACAATTTTAAATCTTATATCAGAATGTATCTGGAGGAGATTGAAATCAAGAGATATGATCTAGATGCTTATGGACGGCGGCATTTTGGTCTTAAATTCATTCAACCACAACATGCAAAGAAGCAATATTTGATCTCGTGCGCAATTGGGTTACAACCTCAACATGCAAAGAAGCAATATCCGATCTCGTGCGCAATTGGGTTACAACCAAAACATGCAAAGATGCAATATCGTTCTCATGAGCAATTGGGTTACAACCAAAACATGCAAAGAAACAATATCTGATCTCGTGCGCAATTGGGTTACAACCACAACATGCAAAGAAGCAATATCCAATCTCGTGCGCAATTGGGTTACAACCAAAACATGCAAAGAAGCAATATGGTGGTAACCCAACTCACCACGAGATCGGATATTGCTTCTTTGCATGTTGTGGTTGTAACCCAATTGCGCACGAGATCAGATATTGTTTCTTTGCATGTTTTGGTTGTAACCCAATTGCTCATGAGAACGATATTGCATCTTTGCATGTTTTGGTTGTAACCCAATTGCGCACGAGATCGGATATTGCTTCTTTGCATGTTTTGGTATATTGCTTCTTTGCATGTTTTGGTTGTAACCCAATTGCGCACGAGATTGGATATTGCTTCTTTGCATGTTGTGGTTGTAACCCAATTGCACACGAGATCGGATATTGCTTCTTTGCATGTTTTGATTGTAACCCAATTGCGCACGAGAACGGATATTGCTTCTTTGCATGTTTTGGTTGTAACACAAAATGCGCACGAGATTGGATATTGATACTATGCACGTTGTGGTTGTAACCCAAATCCGCACGAGATCGGATATTACTTCTTTACATGTTGTGGTTGAATGAATTTAAGACCAAAATGTCGCCGTCCATAAGTATCTCCTCACGTTGAGCATTCAAAACCAGAGTCCCTATTGTATACAAAAAGAAAAAAACCAAAGTCTCTATTGAGAAAGAAGTAGTCATTCTTGGCAAACAGATGTAGAGAGAGACACAAAGAAAGAGGGAGAGAGAGATAAATTTTTACAAATCTATAGTAAGTAAAGTTATTCCTAATGCGAAACAAGGGATAATACAAAAATAACAATATAATTCATAGAAATATATGAAGGGAAATACATCTATCATGTAACATGATGTAAGTTTCTTTTCCTACACAAACAAAGAGACGTGGGGTCCACAATTTTTTATTTTCTCTTTCCTCAACTCATTTTCTCTCTCTTCTTTTATGTTTGTGTAGGACCAAATAATGTTTTTTATGTAATATTATATAAGTATAACCCATATATGAATAATAAGTAAAAGATACTTAATATAGTTTTGACGATTAAAAGGTTTGCCTGCACCGTTGGTAGAGGAGGATATCATGACTAATATCAATTTTAACGAATATTAAATTTAGGATATGTCATTCGCACCTGAAAACATATGCATATACATGTTTAATGAGATATTAATCTTAATTAAATTAGTCATTTAAAAGGTTTTTGCAAAACTATAGTATTTTTTGCCATAATTTAATATGAAAAATTCTCATGTTTTTAATTGAACAATGCTAACATTATAATATTTTAATGTAGTATAACATCGTAAATATATAACGTTTACTTACATTTTCATAAATCTAATTTTTTTATATAACAGAGCTTTGTATTTTGTAAGAGCGTCCTCCCGTCTCATTTTGTTTAAAAAATAAATTTCTTAACCCAAAAAATTCAGTTTCTTAATTATATAGACATTTAGATTACTTTTTAGGAAGAATCTCATAAGCTTTTTTTAGATAGAGAAATATAAAAATACCTTAATCATTTGCCAAACACAAAAATCACCTAAACTTAGCTATGTATTAAAATAGGGTTTGATGTTTGTTATTTTAAATGACATAACTTATGTCATTTTAAGAGAGATAGACAAAAGAAATAGAAATCATGGGAGAGAAAAATTGGATGGTTTTTTTTAATTTAAATTTTAATAAAAAAATTTATTTTGTGTCTATCTCTCTCCTAAAATGACATAATTTTATGTCATTTAGAATGACAAACACTTTTCCCATTAAAACAAGGGAAAAACTATTCTCATATTACATGAGATAAGTTTTTTCTCTTACACACTATTCGATAAGTGTGCCACATTTTTCCTTTTCTTTTTATTTTTTATTTTTTCAAATAGTGGAGTCCACAAATTTATCTCTATGACATGAGATAACTTATCTCCTTTAACGTGATATTAATAAAACCCTTAAAACAATGAAAGGTGGACATGTGAGATCAGAACAATTTTGCAGAATATTTCCTTATCCATCTCACCGGAAACATAAATATTCTTCCTGAATTTTTATTTATTCTTCCAAATATATCAATATGTTTTTTTATTTGTTATCCTTATGTAGGTAGATATTGATATATATTTTTTGTCTGTTTGGTGCAGGTAAATAATTAACAATTTCCTTTATCTACTTAAAAAAAAAAAGTAACAACTTCCTTTCAGTTGATAATGCAAAAATAGAAGTCATTGTAAATGTGTTATGATTTTGAATGTTCTTTTAAGGAAAAAAGTAACAGTTTCTTTGTTGATTTTTTTTAAATTGGAATGTGTTAATCCTGGTCATTTCTATTCTTAATCAGGAAGACCTGAAATGTCATTCTTGACATAATATGGTGGCAATTTGTTCTCAGAGTGCAGATAACAGTTATTTGTTAATGGTTTGGCTCGTTGGTTGGTCAATATACATTGAAAACATGCTTTCTTAGGGCCTCACCTAGTCACCTATCTCACTCATTTGGACAGTGTCAAGAGTGAGGGAGCGGTTAGGAGGACAATTGTCTCCTTAAATTTGTAAAAGCCTTTTAGGTTTGAACATTATTTTTGAATTTTTAATTATATAATTAATGATCCTCTTCAAAATTTAGAAAAATCTTTAATTATGAGCATTGTCTTTATTTTTTTAGTCATAAAAATAATTACAACTTTAAAGAAAAATATGTTTGTAATTTTGCTCCCTTTATTTAAAAAATTCAGGCTCAGTTCATTGCATGGGAGATAATTTGGGAACTAATTCATTTGCTGATACACCTGCAAGTACCTGATGACACATTTTTCTTGGGAATTATATTATGTACCAGGTATTCAATTTCGGCAATAGAAGGATAATTAGCAAATCAGCATTTGACTAGGGATGTTCAACGATCGATGTAAATCGAATTAAATTGGGGTGACCGAAACGAAAAATTGATAACCGAATAAACCGAAAATCAAAAAATGAAGAAAAAAAAACCATAAATTTTCGGATGGGTATATGAAAACCGATCCAATATATTAATTTTCCTGTCTTTCCCCAACCATAGCCCAAAAATTTCTAATCCAAGACCCATTAACCCATCAGCTAAACTTAAGAAAAAACCTAATCATATCGTATGAACAAAATTTCATCTATGTAAAGGTTCATATCTTATTTTCCAAAAAAAAAATATTATATTATTGTTGCTTGATGCTTTTGTATTTTAAAAAATAAAATTATAAAGTCAATATATACAAAAGACGTTATTTGCACAATAATCATGAAACAAATTTTAGGGTTTTTAAAAAACCGAAAACCGATGCAATGCAAACCGAAAAAAATTGGATTGGATCGGATTTAAAAAAAAATCCAAACCGAATAGATGATTATATGATCAAACCGAAGGAATTGGATCGGATAATTTTTGCTTCCAAAACCAATCAAATCCAGACCGTTAACACACCTACATTTGAAGTTACCTCTATGGACGATGATCATACAGCACATCTCATATTTTTGTGGGGAAGCACATTTCTGCTGTTATATATCTGCACATTTATATCCCAATTATTAGGTTCATTCCCATTATATTTTTTTAGTGGCAGATTATATTTACAAATTTTTTTGTTTACAAATTCTTACAAACTACACTATGTAGGACCAGTCCTACATTAATCACACAGTGTACGACCGGTCCTACATTAGTGTAATTGCAAAAAAAGTTTGTAAAAGGATCCTATCCCATTTCTTTATTAGTTTATTTATTGGCTTCTATGTATAGGGGTTTGTATACTCGGTCCCAAACTGGGATGGATCGAATTGAACTGAATTTTTTAAAAAATCGAACCGAATTGGTTTAAATATGGATCGGTTTAAAACTGGTTCGGTTCGAAAGTGGTTTGATTTGGTTGGAAATGATTTGGTTCGATTCGGAAACGATTCTTGACCCTATTTTGAAAAGAAAAATAAAAATAAAAATTTAAAAAACAAAGTTATAAAAATCAATTTGGTAACGGTTCGGTTCGGTCCAAAATGGTTCAGTTCTTAAACTGGTTCTAAAAATCGGTTCGGTTCATGAACTGCTTTTTAAAATCCGGTTCGGTTAATGAACTGATTTTAAAAAATCAGTTATTTTAATGGCGGTTCGATTCGTTTCATGGTTCGGTTCAATTTTTTGGTTATTTTGCACGTCGTCTAGTTTTATCCCTTTTACATCTTCATCGAAGTAGCAGCAGACATAAATCTCGTGTTACATAGGGTAGTATCAGAGTTTCTCTCTGCTGGCCCGAGGACCTGTGTTGAAGACATGTAATCAGGATGGAAAACTTTCTTTCTTCTGGTTTAAGCATAATCTACCTTTAATCCCAATTCCCAAGTGCACTGAGTTGACTTTATTGAACTCTTATTATTTACACTTTGAATTACTATAGTCGGCATGTTATAGTTGATACATTTGTAGACTTAAAAGTCATGGACACCAATTTACTGCAAATGCTAGTTTGCTGAAACATCTTTGATTACAGCGATTTAACGCGGCCTGGGAATACATGCGTAAACAAGCTGCAGGTTCATCTCATTCAATTTAAGGTATTAATTTTTATTTTGGTAAAAAAAAAGTGTAGGTATTAATTTAAGGTATCCCATTCATTCAATTTATGTTGCAGGGCCATCGCTTTCCAGTAATAAGTATTACTTGGAACCATGATTGGAGAAAATACTTTGGCTTCAGGCTTCAGCTGATATTTCTGGCATAGCAATTGAATGGAAGGAAGAGAACATGAACAAATCAAGACAAGAATATACAGTAGAAGAAGTTTAAGGATATAGTTGAGGGCTTGAGAGAAGACTTTTGTTTTCTTTGCTTACCTTATTCTTTAGCTTTTTCATTTCTCCTCTTTTTACAATCAATTTTGCTACCATGTCCTTTGTATCCTTAAAATTTTCATTCTTCACCTCGCAGGTAAAGAAAGAAAGTGTACAAGGTGAAACATGTTGATTTCGTTTTGTTTGAAATCGCCCACCAAACGTATTATCGGGAGTGAAAGAGTTAGGTATCTGCTGACTTTTGCGTATTTGGAGCTAAAGAGGATACTAATTTCTTTTTGCGTATTTAGTATCCTCTTTTGCGTCAATGCCAGGGAATAGAAAGTCTAGACCCATGCCTATCTTTATCCGTACAGAGAAAGAATAAAGTATCTATTGTTCATAAATAAGTCAAGAAACTTTACAAAAGTCCGAGTAAGAACAAGGACCGGAAGAGAAGAGATACGGAATCTACTTTACATAATTACAGACCAGGAAACAGGACGAATCCTCCAACCAAATAGGCATCACAAACATTTCAAAATTAGTCACTTTCCAAGAGGGTAGAAAGACTACAGTTTACCATAGATGACATTGTCTCAGTGTTTGTTTGGCCCATACCCAGCATTACAAAATCAAGGTCTCCAATCCCTCCATTATAGATCTACCTCACTTTATGCCTTATATACTATCACACTATTGCCTTCGACGGCGTTTAGTATCAACCTGCAATACCAGACAAAACATAAATGTTAAATACATCAATTCTTCCTTTTGTCAGCACAAAATTTACGTGAAAACTGCAGTCTCTCATATAGACCCTTAAAATGATCAAAAGCACTTTAACCATATCGGATGGTGTTTTTCCATGGCTAAGGAGAAGAATTCAGATACATCTATATTTTTCAGGCGGTCAAAACTGATAATTCTTATATATAATATCAAGGCAGGTTTCCATAAATATGTAGCCCGAATAAAATGCCAGCCCATTCAAAATGAAGTGTCAAAATATTTAATGATCAGCATAGGAATTAAAAACGATATCATTCTTTTGACCTAAAATTTGCATTAACCTGGAACAAACACAAGTTAATCAAAAAAGGGGTATGAAAAGATGAGATTCTGAAAATGTAGTCTCCATCATGCATGTTCGTCACAATCAGGCTTTTTTTATTCATCACAACGAAAGTTTTATTCAAATTGACTATTCATATTTGCAAACTGTTGAAATATAGATGTGCACGCTATCATGTCATACGGACATAGACTCTCGAACTGAAGAAGTAACTTTCAACAGGTATAAAAACGAACCAACTGATAATGCATCTGAACAGAAGTAAAGAATACTGAAGATATAATCATATGACAATGGAATAGGAATTAACAAACCAATACACAATAGATGAAGATATCAACTATCTCCAAGGCCTAGGCAAGTCAATTCAAATGGTATTAAGTGCTGAAAACAAACTCAAGACTATCAAACAACAGTAATTAGAAATACCTTTGTATCTGAGTGTCTCGAAGCAGAATGAGAATTTTGCAACTTCTTTTGAGAACAACTTTCACAAAAGAACTGGTCAAGTCTTTTGGCTTCCTCCACAGTCATGTCTATACAAGTAGGATGAAACCTGAATCAAAAATATAATGCCGAAAACCTCATTCACTCAAAACCTGATATCCACATTATAATGGCCTATGTTGCAAAACAAGCTATTTTTTAACATACATATGCTCTGGAAAAAGGTGCTTAAAACACTTATTTGTCATGATTTAGCAATCAAACTCAAAGTCTCAAGATATTTCTTCAGAGCCCATTCTTAAAATTGGCTCTCTAATAAACCTTACAAATTGATGATGTCTCCCATAAAAAAAAAAAAAGTAAAATACTCCAATCACAATGCAGGCCTTCAATTAGTTTAAGAGCAAGAATAACTATCCTCCCAAGATGATTGACAACAGTGATAACGATACAGAAATCATTGATAATAAAAATGATGTTCTCTTTTTTCAAGACTAAGTTTCAAGGTTTTAATTCAGTCGCTTCATGAACTAAATAATTGACCAAGATTTTAATAGTTTGGGATAGCCATGTAAGTCAAGTTCATCACTCCATACAATCTAAGGCTATTTATCAATTAGTCTGTGTATGTGCTACTATTGGAGTTGCCACTGGAATAATTACACACAGGATTCCCTTCTCAGAATAAGAAAGAGGGACTACATCCCAAGAGCATAAAACTATTCCTAAAAGGAAATTAATCCTCTGAATCCTCTCATCCCACATTTCAGATCTTCATTATCCTTATATTTCTGTTTAAGCATATTCCAAAAATTCACTTGGACAATTATTTATGGAACCTTAAGAGTTAAGCCATGAATTGGGCACACATATTCAAGAACAATTGCAAGCATAAAAGCAAAAGTGTGAAAGCACTAAAGTACAATAATGAGTCCAAATGCATAATTTATTTTTTTTATGAATTTTGTTAAAAAAAGATATGAAATTCTGAAACAAAGTAATTTTGATAGTTCGATATAGTAGATAGTCATAATAAGGAAAAAAAGAAAAGAAATAAAAGAGACACCTGATCAGGGTAGAACACATGTCATACCAAATTAATAACATTTACTCAATGAAATACTAAAAAAGAATTCAAATGCAGATTTAGCTGTTAGATTTCATTTTAATATACTAATTACATCAATTTTACATGTTATATTTGATAATTTAGAAATAAATTTTCCAACCTGCAGATTTAGCTTCATAAATTCATGGATTTGACTTCATTAGTGCTTGGATAGGCACAGTAGTAGCACCAACGTTAAGGCTCCAATTACTGCCTTTATGCATGCTTTGATTCCTATAAAGCTGAATAACATGACCACCTAAAAGTATTGCTTTCTTTAGGTTCCATATGGAGCTTACTTATACTTTCATGAACAATTACAAGGAGACATAGTCTAAAGAAACGTAATTCTCGTGAGTTACATTCCAGGTGTCCATTATCCATTCAGACGCTAGTTACACAACATTTAAAAGCATCACCCATACATGAATAAAAGTATATGTACAAAACGTGTACTGTATTGGCAGAATATAGAAAGTGGGGGGTTTACTGAAAGCATAAGTTAAATAACAACTGCCTAGACAGAAGCAGAATATGTAAGAATGAAATAAACCAGAAGAACAAATCACTATTACGTAAAATAGTCAAACATACTAGCTGCTATTAAGAATTGTAGCATTCATTAAGCAACACCAAGTAACAAAGGATCAATGGAAAGAGTAGTCTAAAGTTAACTGGAGAGTCTTACACAAGGAAAAATGATTCCTGTACGGTTAATGCTAACTTAAAATACTTGTTTTCTTCACATGAAACCAGAAGAAAAGAGTGTAAAACATGAACAAAAATCTGAAATTTAAAATGAAATACATCAGGATGATGCAAAATATCTACAGAGCTGTACATACTAGAGTCCAGAAAATCAAACAAATAATGGAACACAAAACAACACAATAGAGCAGAAGACTAATAACTTAGAGATAATTGAACTTACCAAGCCTTGCAGTCTTCGCCGTCACACTGGACCATTAAGTCATCAGGGTTGTAGGGCATCTCGCATTTACAATACCTGCAATGAAAATTTCAAACGACGAACATCACATGAGCCAGAATTCTGCTAAGATCCCACAGCTTCTCGATTCTAACAAAAAAAAACCTGTTACTTTCCATCCTCCAATTGAATAAGCAAACAAAAATTTTAAGGGAAAATTAAGCAGTTTCTTTAAAAAAAAAAAAAAATCCATGGCTGATGATTCAAACAAGCATAATAAGACTCGTAGAATAATCAGTGTGACCTGACCAATTTAAGCAACAGAAATCCAAAGTGGTCATTAAGCAAAACACAGTCCATATCAATTGCTCGTTGTTAGCTGCTAAATAAGGTAAAGAGCGAAATTCCATTCCAATACACACACAGACAGAAAGAGAAAGAGAAAGAGAATAAAAACTAGATATTACGAATTTAGCATAGCAGAGAGTGTAATAGAAAGATATATCTCGGTATAAAATTCGAGAACGGTTCAACTCACACAGCAACTCTATCAGGATTGAAGGCGCCGGAGGAGGAATTGTACTCGAAGCGACAGAAGAAATCGTCATTCCCAACAGCATCGAGCTTGGTGTAGCTCTTGAAACTATGGACCGTACACTTGCCTTCTATGGTGTCGGCGCTCTGAACATCGAAGTGATCGGAGAGGAAAACCTCCTTAGAGCCGTGGAACTGGCGCCGGCCTCCGATTGACTCCTCCGGCCGGTAATACCAACGGACGTTAACCTTCACGTTGCCGCCTCGGGCGTCAGCTTCGATCCGCTCGATCCTAGCCACATACGACGGTTTCCCCGGATCAGATGGTCGCATGAGCACGCAATCGCCCGCTGTGACACAACAGTAGAACAACAACGAATTTTAGGAAAACAAGCAGATGAAGCTCACAAAAAGAAAATCAATCAATTTTTTCCCGGGAAAATTCCAATAAATTTTTCCCGGGAAAAGAAGTTTTTACCTCTAATGGTTTTGTTTATGTGTTTGACTGTGTATGACTCTAGGGTTCGCCTTGGAGCTTTCGGTTTAGCCATGGAATGGAAGTAACAAACACAACGGAGAAGATTGAGGGTGAAAAAAAAAAACACAGAAAAAATATTAAGTTTCTTTTTTATTATTTTATAAATATTAGGATATTAACTTTAT
>JAVKPL010010923.1:0-46850 GCA_032173675.1 Gastrolobium villosum | reverse complement strand
CTCAGAACTGTAGCAGATATTCATGTTTTAGTCGATTAAGCCAAAAATTTAATCGATTAAATAGTAATCAGAAAATTATTAGTTTGAAGATTTAGTCGATTAAATATCCCTATTTAGTCGATTAGTTTCCATATTTTTTGATAAAAAGGAATATTTAATCGATTAAGTTGAAGATTTAATCGATTAAATATTTAATTTAATTGATTAAAAAAGACATTGATAGATAATTTAATAGGAATAAGATTAAATAATTAATAGTGATAAAGAGTAAAAAAGCAATATATCATATGTAAGCGTTTTGAATGTCAGAGAAATTGTGTGTTTAGCGGAAACTGGAAAATACGTAGAGAGGGCAATTGAGCAAATATGCCAATTTAGTTCCGTAGTTTTCCGTGTAATAGCCCGTGTCATTTTTTTCAAGGGTTCCCATCATTGTCACGTAGAATATTCACGTGGAACCCACCATCGCATATAAAGTTAGAGAGGAATTAGCTAGCGACCACTCACATATTCTTTAGTTGAATAATCTATTTTTTTTTTCTTATTACTTCTTCCAACTAATCTTATTATTATTGAACCAAAATTAAATTCACAATTTTAAAATGACATCAAATGAGAGTTATCAATTTGATTTTGATCCAATGACAACAAAATTATTTTATAAAAGATGATAAGAAAAAAATGATAAGGATAACCTACCCTATTAAAAAGTTGTTACTATTAATGTCCACTAATTAAAAAAAATGATAAGAAAAAATTATTAACTTATTAAGTAGCAATACATTATCTTAACTTTTATACTCAACTAATAATCTTTTCTGAATTGATTAAGAATATATAACAAATTTGTTTTCATGGCTTTTTCTTTCTTCAAAATCGGATTAAATCAATTTGATTATATATCTCTGCAAATTAAGATAAAATGCATATATATCTTCTTCTTCTTTTATTGGTGTATGGTATGGACAAAGTTGTGAAGTGTATTATATCACGGGTCACTGATCACGTTTAGTCCTTAGGCATATGACTATCAGAAACTCGATTATCACGGGTCATGGTTAGTATTTATGACAATAAAGACTCGATGATTTTTTTTTTGTATTAATAATCCAAAAGTTTTGAAAAACACTGTTCAACTAGTGGACATTAATGTATTTCGTTGTTTTGTTTACTAGTTCGAATAAAACAATATTTATTCACGTTTGGCATTTCCCCAAACTCACTGTAAGTTGAAACAAAACAAAACAAAATACACGTGGCCAATTTTTACTAGTCGTAGGTATGTATACACTGCTGAAGAAATTGACAAATTTTGGAAAAAAGATTTTTGAGATGGAAGGTGGAATCTTAACTTGACAAGTTTTTCCAATTACAACAGACGCAAAGAAAGAAGAGAGAAACCCAAAAGTTTGGTCAATTATTTAATATGATGGGAATACAATTACTATACAGCTGGGGATGAATGATAGTTAAAATTAGATCTTGTTTCTTATTATTATTTCTCCGATTATTATGTAATTAATTTTAGTCATATATAATATCAACATAAAATTTAATTTAACCATGTTTCATAAAAAATATCAATATTTTTTTGTATTTTATTAATTGTTGTTTTTAAGTAAAAAATAAATGAGAATGAATATTCTCATATGACATGATATCATGTGAGAGAATCTTAGTTCTTTAACGGCAAATTAAGAGTAATTATTTTTTTAAACATTTTATTTAATACATTATTTTATTACCCTTGATTTAAATTTAGAGGATCCACTTCAAAAATAAATTAAAATTTTAGCATGTTTTGAAAAAAAAAAGGCATAATATTGTAAGTGTATTATATCGTTTGAGGGAGCTCCAAAAAAGGAACAATGATAGCCTAAAAGATTAGGTGATCCTAATAGGTTTAAGATAGCACTCATGACCGGCGAACTCCTTGTAATAGTTAAAGAAATAATTGTATTTGAGTGATCATCCCAACAATAGAAAATACCTGTATATATATGCCAGTGTTAACAATTCAAGGGCTTGTTTGGAGCACCTGTTAATGAAGATGAGATGGGATAACTTATCATATTTTATTTTTATCTCTTATTTGGTGGATCAATAAAATATGATTAGCTTATCCTATTGTTTCATTTTATTCTATCCAATACATGATTTCTTATTCTATGAGGGGAGGTGGGTTAGGATTCAACATGATAGAATAGCAATATTGGATACCTAATATATACTTACGCTACCCATATATCTCTACGCTACCCAATATATTTGTATTTATTGCATTATATTTTTTCTTTCTTTCTTCTTTCTCCTTCTATATAATCTTATCAGATTGCTAATCAGGTGCTCATCAAACGCAGGACATGATATCGGCTTATCAGCCCCATATCATATCCTATTCTTATCAGCCTCGTATCATATTACACTATCCACCAAGGGAGCCTTAAAAGTTCCAAAAATGGATTTTCATTTGTACTCAATTAATATTAATTAGGTTGTGTAGGGGTTTTAGTTTTCTGTACCTAACTAATAATAGAACAAAATTCTTAGTGGATATAAATAACTTCACCCACTAATTGATATAGTACTTGACAAACACTCAAGATAAGATTTTGTCTTTGAGAGATCTAGTTCCAATATACCAAGCTTTCCTTTTAAAACAATTAATAATTATCATGGTCATGGGCACCATTATTTAATCTCATATATATGTGTATGTGTATATTAAATCATGTGTAACTTTTGTATGTATACCATGCTGTAACATTGTATTTGTTAATGACATTAACTTATAAAGTCAATTTTATTATTCTCTTTAACATAATGGTTAACCATCAATGATTTGACACACCACTAAATCTAATTCAGGTCCCAAAAGAAAAGCATCTTTAGAAGTGGTACACAAACACGGACCGTGCTCTAAACTCAATGATGGGAAAGCAAAGGTTCCAACACACAGTGATATTCTGAGTCTAGATGAAGATAGGGTGAACTTTATTCACTCCAGGATATCAAAGGACTTGGGCCATGAAGAAAGCGAGGAGGAATTAGATTCTGCTGGTGCTATCCTACCGGCCAAGTCTGGTAGCCTTATTGGGTCAGGGAACTACTTTGTTGTAGTTGGTCTTGGGACACCAAAAAGGGACTTGTCACTCGTTTTTGATACGGGTAGTGATCTCACTTGGACTCAGTGTCAACCTTGTGCTAAATCATGTTACAAGCAAAAAGATGATATTTTTGATCCATCAAAGTCTACATCTTATTCCAATATCTCTTGCACATCTTCGGTTTGCACCCAGCTCTCTTCCGCTACAGGTAAATCTTTTTATTAAGAAAATTTTATGTTGCACATGCTGGAAAAACCTATGCACAAATTTTTTTCTCTTAATTAGTTAAAAAAATATATATTTTTTTGTAAGAAAGTTGCACCCTGACAGTAGTATATCAGTTAATATTCAATCATTTGAGGATAACATCACATCATAAAATTAGTTGGGCTTTTTGACATTTTTATGCGAATTTCAAAAATTAGTTGGGCTTTTTGACATTTTTACGCGAATTTCAAAATTATTTACCAATTTAAATTTCTTTGATAAAATAATTATCAATCTAATGCTGCAAGACACGTATTTTGTCCGTGTACGTTCAGTCGCTGATCACTCTCATGCACGACTTATGCAAAAACATATCATGTGTTATGTTTTGTAAGACGCGCATGAGGGTATGCGCAACTCGAACGCACATGGAGATAATATACATCACATGGAGGTGATATGCAACTGAACTCAATTGTCAAGATACTCGTCTTGCAGTATTAAAATGATGGATTTTATAAGAGTTATGTTGTAGGAAAAGTGGTTGTGTTATGTTATAGAGATTCGTTTTGCGTGCCAGAGTTTTTTTTTTGCTGCGGGCCCCACAAAATATTGTGCGTAGGAAATTTTTTGTGATCATGTTAAATGATAGATGATAAATCCTAAAATGATAAATAATTTGTTAAAAAACTTAAACTGGTAAATATCAAATCCATAGGAAAAGGATAAAAAAGGCAATTAGACTTGGGATTGACAACGTGTGAACCATATAAAAATAACAACATATTAAGAAAAAGGAAAATTTGCATTCATTTGGGAATTTCCTTAAACATTATTGTTTTTTAATCCATCAGAATATGAATGTTTTATTTTGTTTTTTTTCTTAAAAGATAATTATTTCATTTTTTGGGTAATTATTCAGGAAACGACCCAGGATGTTCATCATCTACGAAGGCATGTATATACGGCATCCAATACGGTGACTCATCTTTCTCCGTCGGTTATTTCAGCCGCGAGAGGCTGACGGTGACAACCACCGACTTTATCCCCGAGTACTTATTCGGCTGCGGCCAAAACAACCAGGGCCTCTTCGGCGGCGCCGCCGGCTTATTAGGCCTCGGCCGCCACCCCATCTCCTTCGTCCAACAATCATCCTCAAAATACAATAAAATCTTCTCCTACTGTCTTCCCTCCACCTCCAGCTCCGTCGGCTACCTCAACTTCGGCTCCGCCGGCGGCGGCCACGGTTACAACCAAGTCAAATACACTCCCTTCTCCACCATCGCACGCAGCTCCTCCTTCTACGGCCTCGACATCGCCGGAATCAGCGTCGGCGGCGCAAAGCTTCCCGTTTCCTCCTCCACCTTCTCCTCCGGCGGCACCATCATTGATTCCGGCACCGTCATCACGCGGCTGCCGCCGACGGCGTACAGCTCCCTGAAGGCGGCGTTCCGGCAGGGCATGTCTAAGTATCCGCCTGCCAGCTCGTTGTCCATACTCGACACGTGCTATGACCTCAGTGGGTACAAGGTTGTTTCGATTCCTAAGATAAAGTTCGAGTTCGGCGGCGGCGTGACGGTGGAGCTTGCGGGGGCGGGGATACTTTATGCTGGGAGTGAGAAGCAGGTGTGCCTGGCGTTTGCTCCAAATAGGGATGATAGTGATATTACAATATTTGGGAATGTGCAACAGAGGACACTTCAAGTTGTGTATGATGTTGGTGGTGGTAGGGTTGGGTTTGGTGTTGGTGGGTGCAAGTGAGCGAAGGTTAAAAATTAGTGATCATGCTTTTGGGCTAGTTAAGGAGAAAGAAATCTTAGTTGGCTCTGGCATTTCTTAATTATTATTATTATTATTGTGGCAAACTCTAATCATATGTATGCAAGAAATTATAGGAAGGAAAAAAAAGAAAAAATAAATGAAGTTGGGGGAAACTTTTGTGATATATATAGTGATTGAAGAAGACTTAATGGGCAATGTTGTAACCTATATAGATTTGAAGGGACTAGATCATGACTCAAGGTGTGCGAGTGTTTGCAATTGTTCATAGATGTGTAATGTGTAAGAAATGTAAACTTGGGTCCATGTTATTAAAGGTTTGATGAATAAACCAAAAACTTCTTGTTTTGGGCTATTTATTTTTGTTGATTATTTGCATATGATGATGAGTAATTGATTAATATGTTGTGTCATAGGAAATAAATGACATGGCAATGTAATTTTTGTATTTGTGTTTTCAAATGGGAATAAACTCGTTGCAAATCGTTGGTTTAATTAATTTTATCGACTAAAAAGGTCGACTTTGATTCTTTAAATATATTGTGTTATTGTTAATACATGCGATATGCTGATTTTAATCCAACAACAGCAAGAATTTGAGAGAGTGATGAATCTACCGTTAATTCATAAATTCTTTATCAATTTATTCTATTTTTAAAATTATTAATCAATATATTTTATTTTCACCACATTTCCACAAATATGACAAGTGACATCATCATGTGGCTAACACGTGTCATGCATATTGATAGGATCACATAGTCAAACTTTAGTTGGAAATGAATTAAGTGGGGATTAGTGATGAACAGTGATGAATACTCATAGAACTATAATTTTAATGTTTTGAGTTGAGATATGATATTAGTCTACTTATTGTGTTATGTCATTTGGCCTATTGGTGAAAAAATAATTTATAAATTTTTTTTGATCTCCTCGTATCATTTTTACCAGTAGATTGGTAAGTGGTAACTAATCTTGAAAGTAGGATAAAGTGATATTTAATTTTTAAAATAAGGGTAGATTGATCAATTAGCCATTTGCATTCCACTAGCACATTTTGTTGGGAAGATTCACACGTGTAGTCTGTTGTGAAGATTCCCCACGTGTAGTTTGTTGCAAAATGCCTTTGTTATGGAAAAGATGGTTAATAATTCATTGTTATTATCACTTAATTCTCATAATCTTTACAAACCTGCGAAGCTGATTTACGACCAAGTTAAAGAAATGGTGTAGATTTAATCTTATTTCAGCCTTGAATTTCATGAGAAAAACCCAAGTAAATCTTGAAAAATCATCTATTATAGTGAGAAATAAATTGCGTCCATGAATGGATGGGTTTGCACTGGGGGGCCAAATATCAACATGAAATTCAGTTCAAAAGGAGTGCCAGTCTTAATATTGCTAGGAAAAATATGGAAATTTTCGTTAGTCACAGAAATGACATATATCACGTGGTGCAACATTGTTACTTGAGAAAAGGAAATTGAAATTGGGAGTACATGACTTTCGTAATGGTTTTAGAAGGATGAGTGAGCCTTAGTTTCCATAGAAGGATAAAGTCTATGATTGTATTATTACAAAACTTAGATTTGACAGAGGTTTCTTGGGTTTGAAGGATATAAGCTGCCCTTCAAGTTGGTTAGCTGAACTAATCATCTTCTTGGTCGGGAGCTATTTATTGAAACAAATTAATCCATGGAATATTATGCATCAATCAAGATCACATAACAATTTGGCTTTGACATCAAATTTACATGAAATTAAAAAGGGTTTATCATCTATCATTTAACATGACCACAAAAAATTTTCTACGCACATAACATTTTGTGGGGCCCGCAACAAAAAAATAAATTCAGGCACGCAAAACGAGTCTCTATAACATAACACAATCATTTTTCCTACAACATAACTCTTATAAAACCCAATTAAAAAAGCACAAAACATTTTTGAGGACAAGGGTATATGATATTTGTATAGCGTTAGAATAAAACCAAGTACCACCTATAAACCTTAGTTGTAAGTCTCTATTGTAACTTTCCTTTCGTCGATTTGTTTGTCTTGTGCATTTATCTATGTTTTGTATTTTGACGCCTTTACACACTTTAGGCCCAACTCCTTAACCAAGGAAGTGCCCTTCTTCTTCTTTTTGATTAAGGAAGTACCCTTTGCTATTGAATCAAAGTTATCAAATGTAGAGTTCGGGTTGCACTTAGGATTGTGCCTTTAAGGGGTGCCCTTTAGAGGGTGTCTAGATATGGGCTAATATAATTTGGCCCATCATACTGGGCTTGAAGGGACTGTCTAGAACAATACTTTATCGTTGTTTTATTTTTAATCGACTTGAAGTGTGAAGAACTAGGAGAAGTTCATGATACTTGAAACAATTTTTGATCACTTCAAGTTCTTAAACTTTATCAAATCTTTAAATTTTTAAGGCAAATTAGAAAAAAAAAAAAAACTAATCATCAGATTATTGTTATTGGTAATAAGTTTAATATTTTGAAGAAGGTTATACTTACAACATATTTTCATTTACAATCTTTTACAACTATATATTTAACCGTTGATTTTCGCCAATCAATGATTGTTTTCTCGCAAACAAAATTCTTTATTTAATTATTAATTCATAATAAATAATAATCGTTGATTGACGAAAATCAACAGTTAAGATATGGTTGTAAAAGGTTGTAAACAAAAATAAGTTGTAAGTATAACTTTCCTATAATATTTTTGAATTTATATGAATCTTAGAAGATATAGCTTATATAAGCTGACAAACAATAATTATTTAGGTGATGATTATAGAACGAATTTAATACCAATTTGTAAAATAATAATAATTCATTATTTATGATTATAATTATTAAATGAGAGAGTTATATTTATAATTTTTTTTCTTTTATAATCAAATCTTAACCATTAATTTCCGTCAATCTAATGATTATAATTTATTGGGTCATATTTATTAATTAATTATTAATTATCAATAAATTATAACCATCATATTGTTGAAAATCAATAATTAAGATTTGTTTATAAGATGTTGTAACTAATAAGAAGTTATAAATATAACCTTTCTCTAAATAAATATCAATTATTATTTATAATATATATATATTATTATTTAAATAGAGTAAGTAAATAAGGATGAAAGTCGGAAAGAACTTGGATGAGAGTGTGAGACTGTCACAATGCTGCCATGTGGCAACATTTGATAAACATACTAGAGTCTTGTACATGTTTGAGTCAATATCACCTACGTATTTATTAGGTGCGATCACGTGGAAGCTTAGTCAAAATAGTCTCATAAGAGTAATTAATATTATTACTTTCCTAAATAATTTATGGACGTGATGAGATTCAGAAATTTTCTTAAAATTTTAATTTTTACGGTCAAAATGTCTATAATTATTTGGGATGCTATTGTTTTAAATTTAACTAACATTTTTTGAGGCAATTATTATAATAATAATCACGTACTAGCATACACACTTGCCACAACCTGTTTGAAAACGATGCACAACTGACACGTTGAACGAAAGAATATATCAACATGGCACAAACCTAACCAGCAATTCTTAGTTTAACCTTGAAGTGAGCTACAATACACAATCATGTTTCTTAAAATTTAGATTTGGTGGTGTAGTAGGTTTTTGTCAAGATCAAACAAACTACCATTATTCTATTTTCGACAAATAGGTGAAAAACATATTGAACCTGAAGCATATGATGAAGTTGTGCTTCATGCCAATCTATTTGTCTGGTCTGAACAATTTCAAATCCTTTTCACTTGGTAGCATGGCTATTAATCACTTGTATTAACAAAAGGTAAAGTGTGTATCATTTTAAAGGATGTAAAGTTGTGTCATTTTAAGAGAGATAAAGAGATTGATAAAGGAGAAGAGAGTTGATAAAAAAAAATAAAGATGTGGGCCCCACTTCTTTATGAGAGTGAAATGATATAAATTATGTCATTTAAAATGATAAACACTTTTCCTATTAACAAATGATTTGGAGGAATGGAATGGTTCCAAAAGAAACAAATCTTTGAAATTGGATTAGTCCAGGTTGCAAGTTCATTGCTTTTGTTTATTGCTTGACTTCATGGTTTGCACAAAAGCAGGGTCTTTATGCTTACACATATGATTACTGGTATCCAAGTGGATGCATTGGATTGGGTCCTATATTTCTTACTCTACCTTTCCCATGTGTTGTGGTCCCACCACCAGCTGTTTTCGGTGATTTTTACTATACAATATTTCTAAGATTGCGGTGATTGAGAGGCACAATACATCACATGTATCCCACATTCTCACGCTCACATGGTTTCATTTCTTTAATTGAAACAATAATGTGAGAGGGTACTATCTTTAATACAACAATTATATTTACAAAATATAAAAATTTACCCAATCGTAAATTGTTTAGTGACTTTTTTTACATTTTGCCATGGAAAGTATGAACTACACTTTGACATCTCGTTTCCCTAAACCCCCTCTTAAAGAAAGAAACAAAAAAACTTCTAAACAATAAAAATGTATAAGATAAAGTAAAGAATTGATATTAATAATTGAATAAAGTACCCTTAGTTTGATGACTGTTATAAAGTTATTTCTTAGATATAAGTCTATTTTTTGAGAGGTCGACAGGTTTTACCAATAATTAAATGGTTCTAATAAGTTTTTTATTTTTATTTTATCAATTAATGTTGCACTAATTAAGGTTTATCAACCATAAGTAAAAGCAAGGACCACATCTTACAATTACAGTGACGGGACTAAATCTAGGAACTATTTTAGGACCTAGTACATTGGTATGCTTACCTCATCATCCTCGTTTCACAATTACCTTTTGGTGCGCAGGTCTTGTGTAGAATCTTCCCTTGTATGATTCATCTTCATAGAAAAAGCTTTCATAGATACTTCGTGTGATTGTCTCTTGCATCTGTGTGGATATTCAATTCTAACAAATTGGTATCAGAGCTATGGGGAAAAAGAGCGAGTTGGAGGTGCCACTCTTCCATAGAGATAAGGATGAAGCATTAGATTGGCTTCTCTGTTTGAAGGAATTTTTTCGGAAAGAAAAAAAACTAGACGAAGGACAAATGGCAGGTAGCCATGAGAAGACTCAGAGGAAGTGCAATCAAATGGTTCCGTACATGGAACTGCCGCGACTTTATGTGGAAGGATTTTCTAATAGCCTTTATAGCGAAATATCTACCTGGACGGTGTGATCTGATTGATGAAGAAGATGAAATCATCAATGATGATGATGAAGATGAGGAGAATCATGCGGATGAAGAAGAGACCGAGATGGCGGAGTCCGAGGTTGCCAACGGCAACGTATCCGCGGAGAAGTTCGACACGTTAGAGCGTGAGAGAGATGAATCAGAGAAAAAGACGATGTCTGCGGCTATGGGAGCCGAGATCGAAGACGCTGAGAGCGGCGAGTAAATTCAGAAGCCGGATAAAGAGGATAAGGAAGAAGACAAGATGTCGAAGGAGCTTGAGAAGCCAGCAAAGGAACGAGAAGCGTGGAATCCGAGATGCTTGATGGAGACCGGCTTGGAGGAGACCGCGAATCCGAGTTCCGTGTTGATAACCGGGATGAGGGAGATCCCGACTAAATCACCGACTTCATGTTTTGGAGAAGAGCTCGACCCCGGCGTGATGAAGTTGATGTCGGAGACCGGCATAGGCACGGTTCGGGTTGGAAGTCAGAAGTCAGAGACTGCATTGAATTTATGGTGGAAGTGGAAGATGTTAACACCACTGAAAAAAGACCATTTCCCTATTTAGGATGGTGGTCTGAGATTCTATCGATAAGGCGCGTGGAAGCTGGACTTGTTGAAGAAGAACCCGGCGATGAGGAGCCTAGAGTTACTTTTATGGCGGAATCATTTTGGCTCAAGCGTAAACCAGAAGAAGATCGTGGGGCGGAATCAGAAAATGATGCGTTGAGTTATTTGCTTTATGATGGGAATCAACAGTCCTCAATGTTAGCATATGGGTGTCCTAGAGATAATCTTTTGATTAAATAAAGGACACTAGATGTAGAACTTTGTTTGTCACAAATAAATGAAAGCACTATTTATTCAGTTTCATATTATGTCTCGATATTACTGTTAATATTATATGAACGAACTGAATAAACCCCTTGGAATAGAACAGGTATCTCTTGAGTATCTGTGATGAGATCACGATCATGAGGATTCAAGGATATTGCATGTCTATTCCTAATTATGTGTTCCTAGTCTAGAGACACTGAGTTTGGGGATCAGTGATCTCGAGTAAAGACTAGTACGACTTATCTACTTGTATATGGATACAAGGTAAAGACCTCATGAGCTGCAGATATAGAGATATCTTAGCTAAAGTCGTGGGTGGACCTATAAGAGTATAGCTCGCATTGAACAGACCCAAAAAGAGACTCTATGAGGAAATCTCACAGATAGTGTCATTAGAGTAATCTCTTTATGTTTGGGTATGTCTTTCCTTAGACCAGACGTTATTACCTAGACTGTGTTCTTGAAGGCATGTTTTGATTGTATGCCTCGTCTGCCTGAAACATGGAGACTCATAGGTATACTGTTGGGCGTGTCCTTAAAGGGCACAGGGCTAGGGTAATAAGCTGAAGGAATTCGTCAAACAAATCTCTGTGAGAGATTAGGTTATCTGTAAACCGGAGAAATCGGGATGACATTTACAGGGACTCGGGAATCTATGCATAGTAAAAGAGATCATGAGATGATCTGCCTTTAGAGTCAGTAAATTGAAGATTCCCTATTTCGAATAAAGCTTACCCTAAACCGCAGGGGTTGATACATTTCCTTACCCTAGGTTAATGGGAAGATAACCGAGACGAAAGGAAATACATACGGTAACCAAATATGTGCAATAGGATGATCAAGTCATTAATCTGACTAGTTCTGGGGCAACAAAGCATTGCTAGTGCTCTGTGTTGTCATTAATTGGGTTGTGGGCTTGTTGGGCCCAAGCCCAATTATGTCAGAAGCTGAGTTTGACCTAATGGGTCACACACTAACACCTTGTAGTCATGATGGACTAGCTTTAAAGGTATTGAGCCTAATAATGGTTGTTAGCCCAAGAAGCTGTTTGGAAGCCCGCCTAAATGGGTGGGTGGTGCATGGAGCTTAGTAATGGGCTTGGATATTCCAAGCCATTACTAATTAATTTAATTAGTTAAATTAATAATCAAATATTTGAATTTCGAATTTTAAATTTGAAATTTGAATTTTGAAATTTGAATTTGGAATTTGAATTTTGAAATTTGAATTTTGAAATTTGAATTTGGAATTTGAATTTTGAAATTCGAATTTTGAATTTGAAATTTGAATTTTGAAATTTGAAATTTGAAATTTGAATTTTGAAATTCGAATTTTGAATTTGAAATTTTGAATTTGAATTTTGAATTTGAATGTTTGAACATTTGAATTCAAGTGTTTGAATTCGAATTTGAATTGGCTTTGAAAAGTTGTTTCATAACAAAAGGATAAGACAGGATCTTATTGGAGCATATTCCTTGGATCAAGAAGCATCTTTGGAGCACTTCCTTGGGCTGTTTGGTGTGCAAGTTTAAGTGATAAGGATGTCATCTTATCACTTAAAACAAAGCTCCATTCAGATTTGGTGGTTGAGGGAATCAGTGGGTGAGTTGATTCAAATTTTGAATGCAACTACTCAATATATTTGGACCCCTTTTAGGGCTGAATTATGCGCATGAAATGTATACTATATGATAGTTTATGAATTTAAGTTTAAATTATTTTGAACTTAATTTCATGTGGATAAGATTGGAGGTTGTTGGCAAAATCGGTTTTGCAACAGCTCCACCTTATCCTCCCTATTCCATGCACAAATTTCAAAAGAGTTTGAAAGTTGGTTTTCATTTTGAATGATTTAAATCTCTCCTCCTCTCCAAGTGTGCGCATAACACTTGTTCCTCACCTTAGGATTTTGAAGAAAACCTAGCCAACTCTCCTTCATCTGATGCACCATTCTGTAGGATAGTTCAGTACACCTTTCCAAACAGAATACCTAGCCTCCACCTTCACCACTTGTGCGCATAGCAAGCCTCACTGTGGTGTTCATCTGGTGGCTTTCAAGAAAGGGTTCTTGCATCATTGATGAACGGTGGTGTGGATCACCATTAGAGGGTTTGAACCCTTCAAGCCTGACATTTGATCTCCCTGACAGATCAGGCCAAAAACAAGGTAACATCATGTTGTCTTAAATCATGAACCTATGTGTGCATGTATGTTCCGCAGTAAAATTTTTGTTTTACACCTTACATGCATCGGCCTTCAAAGGCCAATTTACTTTCAAGTGGTATCAGAGCCCGGTTGCTTTACCATCGACGGGTGATGGTGCCTTGTTTGTGAAAGGAGTTTTTCACGGTCAAAAATCTTTAAAGGGTTAAAGTTTAAATTCTGCATATGGATTTTGAATCACAAATCCTTTAAAGTGTTAAAGTTTTTGTTTTTATGAACATGTAAATTTGATTCTGTGTTCATAAAACATTATGCATCATGGTTTAGTTTCTTTTTCTTTATGAAAGTTTTAAAAGGAACACCCTTTTTGAAAGGGTAGATTCGGCCATGGAGGGTACTAAGAGTACCTTGAATGATTTCTTATTTTTCTCCATGAATTGTGTCATGTTTATATGCATGAAATTTTGTGACAAAATTTATCATATAGTCACCTATATGATTCGGCCATGAAGGAATTTATGGCTACATGCATGTTTTATTTTTGTTTTCTTTGAGAAATAATTAACAAAATTTGAATTAAAATTGTTTTTAAATTCGGCCAATGAGAAATTTAAGATTATGAATCTTGATGTTATTTTGATGTTTAAATGTTAAATGTCAAAATACATGTGAAAATATTATGTGATAATATAATATTTGTGTTTGCAAGTTTTGAACTTTTCAGGTACAAACAGGAAGAGGATGGTCATGGTGCCCGGATTTGAATTTTGAATTTTAAATTAATGTGTAATCGCTCCTTTTAATTTACAAGTGTATTTGTAATTTAAATTTTGTAATTTTGTCCCTCCAAAGATGTTATGGAGTTTCTTTAATTATTTGTAATTAGAGAAATAGGCTAGTGGCGTATAGACGACAAGCGGTCGTTGCTTAAAGAAGCAAAAAGGACAAAAGCGCGAGCACCATGGCTATCTCAATATAAACTGTTTATATGCATGTATGATTAGAACGTCTAGTATGCATGAATTGGGCAAACCGCGTTTTGTATGTTATTATGTTTGTCCAATAGCGACTATTGTATACCGATAGATGTTTGACATAGGTAACGACTAGCATGATAACTTACAATATGCGTTTGATAGGACCTAATTAACCCTAAAATAATAGGAACCCTTAAAAGGAATAAATAATTAAGTATATGATTACCTCCCACCACCAATGCTACTCAAAACTCTACTACATAGTGGTGCTCCACAACTCAGTTGGGACCCACTATTTCGTTGGGCTAGAGTAGTGTTTGAAGTGTAAGACACTTAGGGTGCTGGTTTACTGCTTAACTAAGACATAAGTTGCAGGCACAGCCGGACTTATGTGCTTAGGGTAATGGTGCTAGGTTGGTTGCATGAGATGCACCACTAAGTGACAAAGAGTTGTCAACCTAATGTTAAGAGAGGGTATGAGATACTGTTGATAAAGATCAACCCATTATTTAAATTAATCTTGCGGTCTCAGACAGAGATTAAAATAAATAATCGCACTCTTAATCCCGCTAAGGTAAAATCTAAAGTAGATTAACCCTAAGTCAAAAGGAAGGGTCATTGACTTAGATAAAATAGTGGGAGGGGCAAATTATTTCAAGTCTTTAATAATTTGCTTTTAACTACATAACCGTATATTAACTAAAACTATCTTTACATCCTTTTCAGCTTATAGTATGACTAATCCACTGTCACTGCGTTCAATACTCGATACGAATAAACTGACCGGTTCAAATTTTATGGACTGGTATCGGAACCTAAGAATAGTTCTAAGGGGCGAAAAGATTGCCTACGTTTTAGATGCTGTAATACCCGTAGCTCCACGGGAAGGGGAAGAAGGGTTTGCGGAATTTGATTTCGTAACCCACCAACAGCACTTGGATGACAATGTGATGGCAGTATGCATCATGTTGGCATCCATGTCGCCTGAACTGCAAAAGCAGCATGAGCATATGGATGCTCCCTCTATTATCGTACATCTCAAGGAGTTGTATGATATTAAAGGCAGGCATGAGAGTTATGAGGCCTCAAGAGAACTGTTCTCTTGTAGGATGACTGAGAGCATGTCTGTTGGCAGCCATGTTCTCAAGATGATCGGGCTGATTGAGAAGCTAGGAAACCTAGGCTTCATCATGGATGCCGAGCTAAGTAATGACTTAGTCCTCACCTCACTTCCACCTTCCTTCAGTCAATTCATCATGAATTACAATATGCATGGGATGCAAGTGAGCTTGCCTGAGTTGTTAAGCATGTTAACAACAGTTGAAGTGTCTATCAAGAAGGATAGGACACAGGCTCTTTTGATTGGTGGGCCTAGCAAGGCCAAGGGAAAGGGTAAGGAGCCTGCAAAAGGTGACCCCCTTAAGCCCAAGGGAAAATCCAAGAAGAAGAAGGGCAAGAAGAAGGGTAAGAAGGCACCTAAGGACAAGGGTGATGCTGAGTGCTTCCATTGTGCCAAGAAAGGCCACTGGAAGAGGAATTGTCCAGACTACCTGAACAATGTGAAGGACAAGAAGCATGGTGATGCTTCTGCCTCAGGTATTTTCATGATTGAGATAAATTATTCTTATGCTAATCCAACCTTATGGGTATTAGATACCGGATGTGGTTCTCATATCTGCAATATGTTGCAGGTACTTAGGAGCCCAAGGAGATTGGATAGAAACGAGGTGGATCTCCGTGTTGGTAATGGAGCAAGGGTTGCTGCTCATTCAGTTGGAGATGCTGACCTTATTTTGCCTACGGGCCTTTTATTGCATTTGAATAATTGTCTTTATGTTCCGCATATTTCTAGAAACATTATTTCAATTTCTTGTTTAGAACAAGATGGTTATACTTTCAGTATTAGGGATGACACTTTTTCTATCATTTTGAATGATATGGTTTACGTTACTGCTTCTTTAATAAATGGATTATATGTGTTGGAAATGGGAAATGAAGTGCTCAATATAGATGTGAAACGACCTAGGATGGATAATCAATCTTATCTTTGGCACTGTAGACTAGGGCACATAAATGAAACAAGATTGTCTAGGATGCATAGAGATTGATACCTGGACTCCATGGATTTGGAATCCTATGGACAGTGTGAATCTTGTCTAGCTGGGAAAATGATTCGACAAAATCCCAAAGGGCTTGAGAGTCATAGGGCTAGTGAGTTATTAGAACTCATTCATACTGATGTATGTGGCCCAATGTCTATTGAGGCTAGAGGTGGATATTCTTATTTCATTACCTTTACAGATGACAAATCAAGATTTGGGTATATATACCTAATGAGATATAAATCTGAAGCTTTTGAAAAGTTCAAAGAGTTTAGGAGTGAAGTGGAGAAACAGCGTGACAAGATGATTAAGACATTACGATCAGATCGTGGTGGTGAATATTTGAGCCACGAGTTTCAGGATTATCTGAGAGAAAATGGAATTCTCTCACAACTTACCGCTCCTTACACACCACACCAAAACGGTGTCTCCGAAAGGAGAAACAGGACCTTGTTAGACATGGTTAAGTCTATGATGAGTGAGACTCAACTTCCAAAATCGTTTTGGGGATATGCCTTAGACACAGCGGCATACCTTCTAAATAGGGTACCGTCTAAATCCGTTCAGACCACACCATATGAGATATGGAGTGGTAAGAGACCCAACCTGAGTTACCTCGGGGTATGGGGATCGCCAGCTTATGTCAAAGCGTTGACATCAGACAAGCTTAGTGCTAAGAGTACTAAATGTCTATTTGTGGGGTATCCTAAAGGTACTTAGGGATACTACTTCTACTCCATGGAAGAACACAAAGTGCTTGTGTCAAAGAATGCTGAGTTCCTTGAGAAGGATTTGATCTCTCAAGGAGGCAGTGGGAGTAAGATTGATCTTGAAGAAGTGCAAGATCCACAAGAACAGATTGAGGAACCTGAGTCTGCTCAACAGGCGACGTTCTCCAATGGAGAAGTAAACACACAACTCCGTAGATCTACGAGGGTCATCCATCCACCTAAGAGGTACGGGTTTGTGATTGAAAATCAGCAAACTGTTGAGGATGATGAACCAAGTAACTACGAGGAGGCGGTCAAAGATGTTGACTCCTCAAGATGGCTTGAAGCCATGGAATCTGAAATGGATTCGATGTATCAGAACAAGGTATGGACCTTGGTTCCTAAACCGCAAGGAATAGTTCCTATCGGTAATAAATGGGTCTTTAAAAGAAAGACTGATGCAGATGGCAACGTTCAGACCTACAAAGCTAGGTTGGTGGCGAAAGGGTATCGTCAAAGACAAGGAGTTGACTATGATGAAACTTTCTCACCAGTTGCCATGATCAAATCTATTATGATCATGCTTGCAATAGCAGCATACCACGACTATGAAATTTGGCAAATGGATGTCAAGACCGCCTTCTTGAATGGGTTCTTGAAGGAGGAAGTGTACATGACACAACCTGAAGGCTTTGAAATCAAAGATCAGGAGCATATGGTATGCAAACTACAAAGGTCAATATATGGGCTAAAGCAAGCATCTAGGAGTTGGAATATACGTTTTGATGAAGTCGTTAAGAGTAACGGTTTTATCAAGAACGAGGATGAACCTTGTGTTTACAGAAAGGTTAGTGGGAGTAATGTCGTCTTCCTAGTGCTCTATGTAGATGACATATTGCTAATAGGAAATGACACCCCCACATTAAAAATAACGAAAGAGTGGCTTTCAGAAAACATTACCATGAAGGATTTGGGAGAGGCAGCCTTTATACTCGGTATAAAGATCTATAGAGATAGATCCAAGAGGCTGCTGGGTTTATCTCAATCCACGTACGTTGACAAGATGTTAAAGAGGTTTAGCATGGAAGGGTCGAAAAGGGATTTTCTTCCTGTCAGTCATGGGGTACACCTATCAAGGGCTATGTGTCCTAAGTCACAGCCTGAGAAGGATCGCATGAGTGGAATTCCATACGCTTCGGCTATTGGATCCATCATGTATGCCATGATATGTACGAGACCAGATGTCTCATATGCTTTAAGCATTACGAGCAGATACCAGTCAGAACCTGGAGAGGGTCACTGGACGACAGTCAAAACTATCCTTAAATACTTAAGAAGAACTAAAGATGCGTTCTGGTCTATGGTGGGGTTAATGAGTTAACAGTGAAAGGGTTCACTGATGCCAGCTTTCAGGGTGACAAAGATGACTGCAGGTCACAGTCAGGATTCGTATTCACCTTAAATGGTGGGGCAGTGTCTTGGAAAAGTTCCAAGCAGGAGACAACAGCAGATTCAACGACAGAGGCTAAATGCATAGCTGCTTCAGAAGCAGCTAAGGAGGCAGTGTGGATCAAGAAGTTCATAAATGAACTAAGGGTGGTTCCAAGCGTGGATGAGCCCATACAGTTGCTTTGCGACAACATAGGAGCCATTGCGCAGTTAAAGGAACCTAGGTCTCATCAAAGATCTAAACACGTGCTCCGCAGATATCATTTGATTAGAGAAATCATTGATAGGAATGATGTAAAAATGGATTATGTTCCCACAGACGATAGTCATTATGAGGCTTTGGATATACGACTTAGGTCTGATTGGCTCTAGGCCAAGTGGGAGCTTGTTAGCATATGGGTGTCCTAGAGACAATCTTTTGATTAAATAAAGGACACTAGATGTAGAACTTTGTTTGTCGCAAATTAATGAAAGCACTATTTATTCAGTTTCATATTATGTCTCGATATTACTGTTAATATTATATGAACGAACTGAATAAACCCCTTGGAATAGAACATGTATCTCTTGAGTATCTGTGATGAGATCACGATCATGAGGATTCAAGGATATTGCATGTCTATTCCTAATTATATGTTCCTAGTCTAGAGACACTGAGTTTGGGGATCAGTGATCTCGAGTAAAGACTAGTACGACTTATCTACTTGTATATGGATACAAGGTAAAGACCTTATGAGCTGCAGATATGAAGATATCTAAGCTAAAGTCGTGGGTGGACTATAAGAGTATAGCTCGCACTGAACAGACCCAAAAAGAGACTCTATGAGGAAATCTCACAGATAGTGTCATTAGAGTAATCTCTTTATGTTTGGGTATGTTTTTTCTTAGACCAGAAGTTATTACCTAGACTGTGTTCTTGAAGGCATGTTTTGATTGTATGCCTCGTCTGCCTGAAACATGGAGACTCATAGGTATACTGTTGGGCGTGTCCTTAAAGGGCACAGGGCTAGGGTAATAAGCTGAAGGAATTCGTCAAATCTCTGTGAGAGATTAGGTTATCTGTAAACCGGAGAAATTGGGATGACATTTACAGGGACTCGGGAATCTATGCATAGTAAAAGAGATAATGAGATGATCTGCCTTTAGAGTCAGTAAATTGAAGATTCCCTATTTCGAATAAAGCTTACCCTAAACCGCAGGGGTTGATACATTTCCTTACCCTAGGTTAATGGGAAGATAACCGAGACGAAAGGAAATACATACGGTAACCAAATATGTGCAATAGGATGATCAAGTCATTAATCTGACTAGTTCTGGGGAAACAAAACATTGCTAGTGCTCTGTGTTGTCATTAATTGGGTTGTGGGCTTGTTGGGCCCAAGCCCAGTTATGTCAGAAGCTGAGTTTGACCTAATGGGTCACACACTAACACCTTGTAGTCATGATGGACTAGCTTTAAAGGTATTGGGCCTAATAATGGTTGTTAGCCCAAGAAGCTGTTTGGAAGCCCACCTAAATGGGTGGGTGGTGCATGGAGCTTAGTAATGGGCTTGGATAGTCCAAGCCATTACTAATTAATAATCAAATATTTGAATTTCGAATTTTGAATTGGAAATTTGAATTTGGAATTTGAATTTCGAAATTCGAATTTTGAATTTGAAACTTGAAATTTGAAATTTGAATTTTGGAATTTGAATTTGGAATTTGAATTTTGAAATTCGAATTTTGAATTTGAAATTTGAAATTTTGAATTTTGAATTTGAATGTTTGAACATTTGAATTCAAGTGTTTGAATTCGAATTTGAATTGACTTTGAAAAGTTGTTTCATAACAAAAGGATAAGACAGGATCTTATTGGAGCATATTCTTTGGATCAAGAAGCATCTTTGGAGCACTTCCTTGGGCTGTTTGGTGCGCAAGTTTAAGTGATAAGGATGTCATCTTCTCACTTAAAACAAAGCTCCATTCAGATTTGGTGGTTGAGGGAATCAGTGGGTGAGTTGATTCAAATTTTGGATGCAACTACTCTATATATTTGGACCCCTTCTAGGGCTGAATTATGCGCATGAAATGTATACTATATGATAGTGTATGAATTTAAGTTTAAATTATTTTGAACTTAATTTCATGTGGATAAGATTGGAGGGTGTTGGCAAAATCGGTTTTGCAACAGCTCCACCTTATCCTCCATGTTCCATGCGCAAATTTCAAAAGAGTTTGAAAGTTGGTTTTCATTTTGAATGATTTAAATCTCTCCTCCTCTCCAAGTGTGCGCATAACACTTGTTCCTCACCTTAGGGTTTTGAAGAAAACCTAGCCAACTCTCCTTCATCTGATGCACCATTCTGTAGGGTAGTTCAGTACACCTTTCCAAACAGAATACCTAGCCTCCACCTTCACCACTTGTGCGCATAGCAAGCCTCACTGTGGTGTTCATATGGTGGCTTTCAAGAAAGGGTTCTTGCATCATTGACGAACGGTGGTGTGGATCACCATTAGAGGGTTTGAACCCTTCAAGCCTGACATTTGATCTCCCTGACTGATCAGGCCAAAAACAAGGTAACATCATGCTGTCTTAAAGCATGAACCTATGTGTGCATGTATGTTCCGCAGTAAAATTTCTATTTTACACCTTACATGCATCGGTCTTCAAAAACTAGACGGAGGACAAATGGCAGGTAGCCATGAGAAGACTTAGAGGAAGCGCAATCAAATGGTTCCGTACATGGAATTGCCACGACTTTAATAATATGTGGAAGGATTTTCTAATAGCCTTTATAGCGAAATATCTACCTGGACGGTGTGATCTGATTGATGAAGAAGATGAAATCATCAATGATGATGATGATGAAGATGAGGAGAATCATGCGGATGAAGAAGAGACCGAGATTGCGGAGTCCGAGGTTGCCAACGGCAACGTATCCGCGGAGAAGTTCGACACGTTGGAGCGTGAGAGAGATGAATCATAGAAAAAGATGATGACTGCGGCTATGAGAGCCGAGGTCGAAGACGCTGAGAGCGGCGAGTCAATTCAGAAGCCGGATAGAGAGGATAAGGAAGAAGACAAGATGTCGAAGGAGCTTGAGAAGCCAGCAAAGGAACGAGAATCGTGGAATCCGAGATGCTTGATGGAGACCGGTTTGGAGGAGACCGCGAATTTGAGTTCCGTGTTGATAACCGGGATGAGGGAGATCCCGACTAAATCACCGAGTTCATGTGTTGGAGAAGAGCTCGACCCCAGCATGATGAAGTTGATGTCGGAGACTGGCATAGGCGCGGTTCGGGTTGGAAGTCAGAAGTCGGAGACTGCATTGAATTTATGGTGGAAGTGGAAGATGTCAACACCACTGGAAAAAGACCATTTCCCTAGAGGATGGTGGTCTGAGATTCTATCGATAAGGCGCGTGGAAGCTGGACTTGTTGAAGAAGAACCCGGCGATGAGGAGCCTAGAGTTACTTTTATGGCGGAATCATTTTGGCTCAAGCGTAAACCAGAAGAAGATCGTGGGGCGGAATCAGAAAATAATGCGTTGAGTTATTTGCTTTATGATGGGAATCAACGGTCCTCAATGATCGATGGGGTTACTGTGGTTGATGAGGCCCAACGTGCTATTAATGTAGCACATGTTGAATCCGAAAGTATTAAAAATGGCATAGGTGTTGTAAAACTAATGAGACGTTATAGTGATACAGATACTGATCAGTATGATGACTTTTGTGATGATCATATGTGTAAGAATGGATGTGGAAGTATATCGGAGGATGAGGTCGACGGAGAAAAAATCAAGACTGTCTATCTTCCACCAATGAAGGAACTGCCAGACAAAAAAAAATGAAGAAAGGAATGCAACATGGAAGCAGCGCGAAAAAAAAGAAGAATTTAAAATTTATGGAGGAGTGTTATTAGATAAACGTTAAAATTTCCGTTTTTTAATTAATGTGTGTTTTGAATTAATGGGTTTAGAAGTTTCATGTTTAGGTTTGAATGAGTGTCCGTTTTTTAGCAGTTTTGTTCTGTTTCTGTTTTATGGCTTTTAATAGTTTTTAAGTTACTTTTAGTAAGTTACTTTTAGTAAGTTACAGCATATAAGAAGATGTAATTATTATGAACAAATGTGTGGAAGTAAGCAAGTTTCATAGAAAAAGCTTTCATAGATATTTCATGTGGTTGTCTCTTGCATCTGTGTGAATATTCTATTCTAATATTTTCACACACTAGACCCTTGGACTTTAGTGAAAGAGCAAAACCCAACATTAAAATCACACTATTAAAACTACAAGAATAAAAGGCAACAACGAACGAACTATATGAAAAAGCAGCAAACAAATATAAGAAGAACACAACTCAAAATGTAATTAAGCCAATACTCTATATATTAACGAATATTCAAACTTTTCCAAATTGAAATACTTGCTGTAATTCCCGTACAAATTGAATATATCATTTAAAAATAGGCATAAATGAATCTTTTATGTTTTTTTTTAATCCGTGAAATTTTTTAATCATTTATTAATAGATCAATTGTCATCAATTCAAATAATTATTTCCTCTTCTTTCTTAGAATTGTGATTCTTATATGTAAATTAATGATTGAGATTTTACATTATGTGATCACATAAGAATATCCATTTTTAATTCCGGCACCTTTAAAATTATCACCTGATTAAGAAAATACTAATTGACTGTATAAGAAAATACTAATTTAAAATTTGACACTGGTGTCAATACCTCATACCTATATATATATATATATATATATATATATATATATATATATATATATATATAATATTTATATATATATATATATATATATATATATATATATATATATATATATATATATATATATATATATATATATATATATATATATATATTCTTTTGTTGTGGCTGATTTTACGGCCACTAATATGTAACGTGATTTATACAATTTTTAAATATGACTATCAATTAGAGCATTTGGATTAGTTTTATAAAATAACATTTTTATATATACAATGACCTTCATCGGACATTGAGTTTAAATGTAAAGTTTTTTTCGTTGACAGTGTATTTTAAAAAAATTAGTCTAAGAAAGAATCTATTTACATCAGCGTATATTTTATATTTATTATTAATGATTTGGTTCACTTATAAACAATTAATAATCAGTGTCAACAAATTTATATTTGATTCTCCCCTTTATTTTAATTTTTTTAAATCATTTTATAAACTTGGCTGTACATATCTACATACCTGATTTCATTGAGTTGATTGAAATCATTTGAAAATTGAAATTAGATGTAGACGTGTCCATTTTCAAGAAATCAGCCAGCTCATAGACCAACGTTCCACCTCAAAGCCAATGAAATCAAGCCATTTTGTTTCTTCCCTTAAATTTTTGTCCCTTCCTACATCTATTTTTTTTTTTTTTCAAATAAAAAAAATTATTTAAGGCTTCTCACTCAATTAATTCAGATTTGGGAATTGTGAAACAACCTATTTATATACACAAATTATAAACCCCCCACAACAAATAACACCCCCAATTCACGTTCACCTTCTTTTCTTTTTCTTTTTTTCTTCTTCTTTCAATGGATGATGACGACAACAACAACAACAGGAACACGAGCAACGTGAAGGAATCGCTATTAGATCGAAGGAGCAAGTTCAACCGAAGCGTTTCGCACGTTAACGACGAGCTCCACAGCTTCCGAACCTATCTCCGATGGATGTGCGTCGATCAATCAAACCTCCTCACCGCCATCCTCTCATGGTTCGTTTTCCTCCTCTTCGCCGTCGTTGTCCCCGCCGCCTCCCACTTCCTTCTCGCATGCCCATCGTGCGACGCCCGACACTCTCGTCCATACGACTCTGTCGTTCAACTCTCCCTCAGCTCCCTCGCCACGCTGTCGTTTCTCTGTCTCGCGACTTTCGTTAAGAGGTACGGTCTCCGTAGGTTCTTGTTCTTCGACAAGCTTTGCAACGACAGCGAGGCCGTTCGCTTGAACTACATGGCACAACTCAACGTGAGTCACTCATTTTTCTCTCTTTCTATTTTATTTTATTTTATTTTATTTTGGTTTCCGTTTGTGTTGAGATGTTTTCGGGTTAGAATGTGGCAAAAGTGCGATTCAGAAGCGCGTTTCTTAGTAACCAATCATTCACCATAGAATCAACTAGAAACATGCAAAAGCTAACGAAGCTGTCCATTAACAATTCTAATTAAAACTAATTGGGTCCACAGTCTTTTTTCTTTTATCATCTTTTATACTGTATTATCAAAAAAATAAAAAAATAAAAAATTTGACGCTTTCTATTTCTCTCTCATTCCTTTTGTTTTCTCACTATCAGTTTGTTTTAGTGACAGAAATTTTTTTCTGAAATCATTTGCCCTATTATTTATAATCAATTTAGTTTAAAAGCTTAAATTTTGATCATCATGTTAATAATTTTATATTATAGTTTTATAACATACTTTCTCGTACAGAAATACATTGATTTTTTTTGGTAAAGCGGAAATACATTGATTTAATGTGTAATAATGTACAAGTTCATTTACTTATATTAATTTTTTCTTTACAATATTCAATTATTTTTTAATATAATGGGATTGTAAAAGTCACTCTAATATCATATAAAAATTAATTCAACACAAAAATTTAAATCATTATGTAAAAAATACATTTATAATTTGATATTATATTTTTCTAATGCTTTCCATATCATATATAATAATATATATAGGAGGGTGAATCTCAAACAATGATAAAATTATTCTCTTATAACTGAAATTAAATCTAAAAAATAGTTTCCTTATAGTTATACAAGAACAAAATTATGTATAAGGATTGTTCTTATTACTTCATCAGGAAGTGATTTTTATATAAAAATAAGATCAATTTGTATACAAATATTGAAAAGGCGAATTTGTTTTTGACAAAACAGAAGTAAAATCAAATAGTTTAACAGGCTCACACATTACTTCACCTCAATAATGAAAATTAGGGAAAATTACTTATCCTTTTTTTAAATGACACATGTTGTGTCATTTCACTCTCACTCTCACAAAGAGATGAGATCCAGCTTACAAAAAAGAAGATGAGATCCATACTTTTTTTGTCCATTCTCTTTTCCCTTTATGTCTTTTTCTCTCATTTAAAATGTCATAATTTTATTCCTTTTAAAATAATACACATTTTCCCCTAAAAATTATATAAATAATAAGTGATGTATATATAACTTTATTGATATAAATAGTGTATGTGTGTGATGTGGTGCAGAGGTCACTAAAGATCTTGTCAGTGTTTGTGGTGCCATGCTTTGTGGCTGAGTGTGCATACAAGATATGGTGGTACGCATCAGGAGCCTCAAACATCCCCTTCTTGGGAAACGTATTCGTTAGTGATGCGGTTGCGTGCATATTGGAACTGTGCTCCTGGCTGTACCGTACCACGGTGATCTTCCTGGTGTGCGTTCTCTTCCGTTTGATCTGCCACCTCCAGATCCTACGGCTGCAGGACTTCGCATATTTTTTCCACGTGGACTCTGATGTAGCATCTGTGCTGTCGGAGCACCTTAGGATCAGGAGGCACCTGCGAATCATAAGTCACAGGTTTCGCGCGTTTATAGTACTCGCGCTTGGATTGGTCACTGGAAGCCAGTTTGCGTGCCTCCTCGTCACAACCAAACCTTCGACTGCACATGATGCCAAAATCTACAAAACCGGCGAGCTTGCGGTATGCCCCTACTTGACCCTTTTCTTTTTTTAAATATTGTTAATTTCTCCATTACTGACGTTAATTAAATAATTTAATAATAATTGTATATTGTTACTAAGATTACCTACATTATGCATGGAATTAAGGTTGGGACATGCAATCTTCTTACTGCCTAAAATTTGATGTATAAAAAAATGTTAGTTAAGAGTAAAAGTACCTTGAAAGTCTGGCCGTTGAGAGTTGAGAGACAGTTTTAATTTTTTTTTTATAAAAAATATATATAAAAATATTTGAATCAAGATATGAAAATGGCTTTTACAATCAGGTTGGAATGATTCATTTGGCACATCTAAATTTTCTTCTCTCAATTTTTTTTTAAAAAAATATTTTTTGATTATTTGATTCGACATAAGTTGATCAAAGGTAATCTAACATTGTTAATTGGACAAAGTTTCAAAAATTTTAGGGTAACACAGAATGTTTTATTTTATTGAAATATTTGTTAATATGTTTTAAAAAATGTGAAGTATATATTTTTTAACTTATAAATAAGCACAAAGACAAAAATAAAGTTGGTCAGAATATGTGACACCTTCCCTTCTCTGTATGCATCCAAGGGAGATGTCTGCTAAACCCGATTTCAATACAAGATTTTATTTGTGACTTAACAATGCATTTTCAGAATTGAATACGTTAACGTTGCTATTCTAATCGGATTTAAATGTTCATCTTTCTTATATTGATGAAAATGCATTGTCAAATTTACATTATTTTCTTTTTCCTCTTCTTTTAAATTATTTTATTTTAGAATTTAATTTTCATACATTATTAGTGTAAAGAAAATTACATGTATATGATATAATGACATCATTGGATGTAAATGTTCAGATTTCTTATATTGATGAAAATGCATTAAAGTCAAATTTCATTGAACTTCTTTAAATCATTTTATAAACTTACGCATGTACGTGTCGACATCTGTTAACTATACATAGTTTATATACAAGATTTCAATGAGTTAAATAAATAAAAGTTTGTGTGATTGAATTCATTTGAAGTTTGAAGGTGTGTCCACTTTTATGCAATTTGGACTGACCCCATGTTCCTTTGTCGAGTTAGATATTATTCTATTATTAATTTATTGTTCCTTCATAATAGAGTCCATAAAATAATAGAAAAAGACAAGAACAAAACATTTAATAATCAATATAAAAGTGGTAAACCAAACAGGTCCTAACTTTGTAGGGGATTAAATATTCTGGTGCAGCTGTGTTCGGTGACGCTTCTTTCTGCATTGTCCATCTTGTTACGTAGTGCCACAAAGATAACACACAAAGCACAAGCGATAACAGGGCTTGCTGCCAAGTGGCATGTTTGTGCAACGTTGGATTCATTTGATGTAGTGGCCGAAGGTGGCACATTAACGGCTCAGGTTTCTCATGAAAGAGTGTTTCCTAATGTGGGAACAGACGGGGAATCAGAGACTGATGAAGTAGGTGATGAAGAAGATGAGATTGATAACACAAGGTTAATCCCATCCTACGCTTATAGCACCATCTCATATCAGAAGAGACAAGCTCTTGGTAATTTTCTCACACCCAATTATTACTTTTTATGTATTTTAAGACAATTTAGTAAGGGTTTTCATTTTATCCTTTAACATAACACAACAAACATTCTTACACACAACATTTGGTGGGACCCACACATTTTAAAACAAAAAAAAAAGAAAAAAATATGGCACGCAAAACGAATTTCTATAACATTACACACATTTCCTACAACATAATAAACATAAAACCCTTAGTAATATGAAGGGAGTATGTTTATGATGTTGCATGACATAATTTGTTTCATGTAATAGATACTCGTTCACTCTTTGTTTGTTCCTTGAGACAAAAATTTCCCTATAAAGAATGCATATTCTTTCTAGGAGTATCCAGTTTTAATTGAAAAAGAAAGGTTGAAACTTGAAGGATAAGAAAAAGAGCTCATGCATTGCTTACAATATAACCCAAGAAATTCTCAAGTAATGTTTTGATATTTTTTGGAATGAATATACATGTTTATTGAATCATCATATCATGATTATTATGAATGTTGATTGACTAAAGTTTTTCTTATTTTTTGATCATTTTTGCAGTAAAATATTTTGAGAACAATAGGGCGGGAATTACAGTGTATGGATTCATGTTGGATAGGAGTACGCTGCACACCATATTCGGTGTCGAGTTATCGCTAGTTCTTTGGCTGCTTGGGAAAACAGTGGGCATTTCTTGAAGAATCTTATTTGCGTTTCATAATATTTTTTGAATAATGACCTTAAAAGAAATGTAATTTGTGAATCCCTAATTCTCCAATTCTTTGATCTATTGCTCCCAATTTCGCGAAGGTCTCGGTTCAAACTGGATGAGAAGTTGAGTATTTTTTTTATGAGAAAATTTGTTTCGTCGTCTTTTTACCCCTTTCATTTGTTGAGGAATTATATATATATATATATATATATATATATATATATATATATATATATTTCTCAAACAGTTTGAGATATATTTATCTCCGTCTAACAAAAACTACGTCATTTTGTTTATTTATATTAATTGATTCACCTTTGAATGGTTATGATTTCATTTTTCTCTCTTTTCTTTTATTATCATTTATCCATCTTTGTATGATTATGATTTAGTAGCCGGAGATAAAGTATTCTCAAGCAACTTGAGAAACGATAAGTCCTATATATATATATATATATATATATATATATATATATATATATATATATATATATGGGAGAGATCATTTGACTCTAGAGTAAGATTTATAAGTCTCACTCCTCATCCTAACCGTTGATTTCCGTCCTTCCAACGGTTATAATTTAAGAAGTTATATTAATCAATTAATTATTAATTATACTATAAATGACAACCAATGATTTCCGTCCATCAATGGCTGAGATGAGGAATAAGACTTAAAAATCTTACTCTGAAGTCAAAAGAACTCTCCCATATACATATACATATATATATATATATATATATATATATATATATATATATATATGTATGGGGAAGGATATTGTGACAACCAAGATGTGTTACTACCAAGTGACTACCAATTAATCTTACTGTTAGATCGATTATCTTGATCCAACGGTAAATATAACTATAAAGTATTAAATTTGGGAAATCATAACCATACAAAGGTGAAAATAAATATAAAGTATTAAATTTGGGAAATCATGACAGACAAAGATGGAAATAAATATAACTGTTGGATCAAGATAATCGATCTAACGGTAAGATTGATTGGTAGTCACTTGTTAGTAACATAACTTGGTTATATATATCCTATATATATATATATATATATATATATATATATATATATATATATATATATATATATATATAGGGTAAACATTTCTACAGCCACTATAGATAAGCTTATCTACAACTAGCCCCAAAACTACGTCGTTTTGATTAATGAAGGGTGTTTATGTAATTTTAGGTGAATTAATGAAGGGTGTTTTAGTAAAATGTATATAATAGAAAAATAAATAAAATCACAATAACACCCTTCATTAATTCATCTAAAATTACATAAACACCCTTCATTAATCAAAACAACGTAGTTTTGGGACAAGCTGTAGATAAGCTTATATAAAGTGGCTGTAGAAATGTTTTTTCCTATATATATATATATATATATATATATATATATATATATATATATATATGGAAATACTTTTCTTATGTGGTAGGAAAGTAGTCACCTCATCTTGTAGAAATAAAATTACAAGTGGGACTCACAGGTAAGAAGAGAGAGAAAAAAGAGTGGTGGGATCCAACTCCTTTTTGTGTGTGTAGGAAAATTGTTTATCTCATGTAAAATGAGATAAACATAACTTTATATATATATATATATATATATATATATATATATATATGAAGGAAAATGTTTTTCTCATGCAATAAGAGATAGCCTTTTCATATTGTGAGATATCGAAATCCGTGTCATTCATTTTATTTTTTGTTTAACAAGTAATGGGTCCCACCACTTGTTGTGTCTATGGCATGAGAAATGTTATCTCATATGATATGATAAAAGAGAATCACTCTTTTTTTTTTTGGTGAAAAGAGAATCGCTCTTTTAACTTTAAGTAAATGTATCTCTACAACTTAAATAAAAAACTTACAGACCAATTCTATACGAAGGTTTAGGGGGATGTATTGGATTGAGATTTCAAAGGATTTTAATGGATTATTTTTTATAAAAAAATTCATCGGTATTCAATTAGAATTTTAAAGGATTAGAAAAATTAATGTGGTATTCGATTAGGATTTTAAAAGATTATTTTAGAGTTCGTCCAAATCCATTGTTATTCAATCAGGATTTTAAACAAAGGAAAAAAAATTGTACCAAAAAAAATTAATATTGTTGTATTAAAAAATTTAACGATTTTAACGGATTTTCTAATGTGTGGGATTCGTGAGACTTTTTAATAAGAAATATAAATAAGATGCTTCTCTCACAATCAAACCTAACTGCTAAGATTTCTTGAGATTTCTCTATTGCAGTGTCTCTTCTTCCTTTAGCGAGTTTACCTGCTCGAAACTGGATTTCGCTATGGAAGTTTCATCAAAACTCAAAAACAACAAATTCTTGAGCAATTTTTATCATAAAACAACTCAGAAACAATAAGCCATCAAGATTGTAATCTAATCCATTTCAAAACAGCAGATTTTTTAGCAATTTTTAAAAGTTTTTGGAAATTTTTAAAAAAAATGATTTTTCAAACTATTGATAGCGATTTTACTTGACACAAAAATATTTAATTTTTGTATTACAAATATAAAACAGTGAAAAAACAACATAGGAACAAAAGCCCCCCAAACCAATTTCCATTTGCATCAATGAAACAATATCGATTTAAGGAAATATTGAAACTTTTATAATATGAACTTATGTTTAATAATAATACATTCATGAACGAAATTCCCCCACTATAGGAAACGATTGCAAACAATTTTTGTGTCAAGAGATCGCTAAAACTTTCTTTTTAAAAGCGCCAAAGCAATTTAAGGTTTCAATGTATCGATTGAAAATAATTTGAGAAATTTTCCAAACTTTCATGTAATAAAACTCAGAAATTCAGATTCAAAATTTTCTTGGAATACTGAATGAAAACATGCATATGATATATGGTTAAAAAACTCTTATCATGTTGAACAAAAATATCAAGGTTTACAAGATCAATTACAAAAAATTCCAAACGAAATCTTATCATGAATTTTACTGATTGAGAGAATTATATTAGGTTTTACTTTTTTTTTATTAATATCATTGCATTTCTTTGTTTTTTTAATTAACTCTTGTAATTTGGAATATTTATTAAAAATTCATATGATTTTTTAAAATCTTATAATTTCATTTTGTCCTTTCAAATCTTATAAATTCTATTAAAATCTTTTAAAATCCAATCTTATGAAATCTTCATTGTAAAAAATGTCTTCTAAAAAAAATCTTTAAAATCCCTCCAATTCTAAATAGTCTTTTAAAATCTATAACATTTTTTATCTAAAAAAAAACTTTTTTAAAATCTTAATCCAATACACCCGTAGATTGAAAGCTCATATATTATATCTTCACCTTCACTTATAAGGTTACGGTTATACCAAATTGACAGTAAGACAATAACTGTTTTTGGTGGGTATCTTTGGAATGATAAAGAAATAGTGGAACACAGATCATGCTTCTAGAAAGGAAGGATCATGGGATTGAGATAGAATTGTGTGCAATAGTTATTTGGCTTCTACCTGCTTATTATACTGCAAAGAAAGAAGCCTCACGTGGCTACATTGAAGAGCAGTGTTCTTGATCAATGAAAGACTCAGAACTATAGTTAAAAGGGTTTTATAATTTTCAGGAAAATTAAAATCTTATGTTGTAGAGATAAAAAGTATTTGGGACTCATGTGATAGAAAAAATTATATGTAGAATCCATTTCAGCACAGAAATCGAAGGGTGTGTAAGAAAATTTGAATTCTCATGTTGAATGAGAATTATAAAACCTAGTTAAAATCCCTGCACCCCGTTAACTAAGTAGTAGACTAGAATAGCTGCTGTTGGTTACATAGAGACGCCTAAATTTTGGTCGTCCACAGTGCAGTCAAAATAAAATCAAGTTCAATTAGAGATGAATTTGGATCATCATCTTCTTAAGGCAAATACAAGTTTCCTTTTACAAGGACACATCAATTTCTGTTGAAGACTCAATTTTTGCAGAAGAGTATTTTTGAGGCTGTTTGAATTCTGTTTTCAAAAACATTTTTTTTTTCAGAATAAAAATTCCATTTAATATAACTGAAAAAATGATTTTAAAAATTATACCTATTTTTTAATTTTTAGAATCAAATTTAAAATATATTTTAATTATTTTTATTTTGTGTTTTGACTTTTAACTTTCAAAACAGAAAAAAAATACAAAAAATACATATTTCATTAATTATTTTACAAAATAGTTTTAAGAAAGAAAAAAAACACACAATTAAACATGCCCTTTGTCTTTCTCATTCAAATTATGATACTTCCTGTTTCTCAATCAAAATAAGATACTGTCATTATTCCAGAAAGAGAGACATTTTATCATTGAAGATAAACCACCTTCAAAATAGTTTCATGAAATCTGCTACCTAATAAAAGGAGAGTTTAATATTGAAACCCTACAGTGGATCAAAATTCCATAAAAGAAACCAATAGAATTTAAACGAGACTTGATGAGGGTGAGAACCTAATACTAAGCCTTACCCTTGCCCTAATCATGACTTCTCTGTCACAAAGGAGTAACTTTTTACCATGGCTCGAGACTTGAATTTTTACAGCTACTTGAGACTCGCCCTCTTGAATCATTAAAATTTAAAACTTTAAGGAAAAATAATAACAGCTATACGAGTCTTTGTAACAGAACATGGTTGGTACTCCATCTGATAACTTGGTGGGCGGGTTATTGACATGAGGAAGATAGACTTTCATCAATGTACTAAAAATAGAAAAATAGGAAATTTTCTTCTAGCGCATACAGAAAAGCAAACAAAAGCCTTACCTTTAACCATCATATCAATCCTAGAGCAATAGGCATATCACTGTTGATTTTGCCTGTCTATTAAATGTAAATCATTCTTATACTATACATCAAACTCAGTTTTGAAAGCACAGACTGTTGCCAAGAGCTTAAAGAGTTGTGAAGTACTAACCTATAAATTGTAAAACAAAAGATAGGAACCCCACATAGATATGCACTAATGGAGATTAGTCATGTGCGTCCAAGATTAAATGAAATAGCCATCAATTTATGCAACTCCCATGATAGATAGAGATCCAAAGTTCTAATGAAATGTCACGTAATATACTTGAAAAACATCCTTCTAATCTATAAAAGAGAAACAACTCAATCTATTCAACATCATTCTTGCAAGCACAGAATGTTCAGTGGATCACAAGCTTCAAGGAACTAATGCATTATGAAGCACAATTAATCAACTGTATAATATGCAAAGAAACAAGGTGTCAACTATATTTCAAAATGAAAATTCTAACCATAATTTCAAATTAATAAGCAAGAACTGAAAAATCATATTCTATGGTTCCACTGTTGTCACCTGTTGCCACTCCCCATCTACTGCTTCCTTCCATAATGTCACATTGTTGTTACCATCCGCCACAGCCAGTATGTTTCCAGTCAATGACCATGAGACCCTCCAAACAGGGGTATTGAAATCATTCAAAACCTTGCCTTCCCACTGATCCCCCTCTTTGGCCACAGTCCATATAATCACTTTACCATCCTGTGATGCACTAGAAATAGTAGATTTAGGAAGTCCCAAATTGGGCGCCCAAGCAACATCTCGAACCCAATCTGTATGCATATGAAGAGCAGGGAAGCAGTCCATCTTCCAGAGTCCATTGCTGAGCTTCCATACCTTCACAGTATTATCACAACCACCAGAGCAAAGCTTCTGAACAGGATCAAGCAACCCTGCACCAACAAGAGCACCAGGTGCCATTGACGGGGCCCATGACACAGAAGTTACACCAACTGGGTGAGCTTGATCAATCCTCGAGGTGTCCCAGCCACCATCTGCTCTTGCAGTGAGAATAGATATATTCCCATCAGATGAACCACAAGCCAAGCAAAGACCCAACTCGTGAGGTGCCCAAGCAACTGAATTCACAGATGACTTGTGGTCATCAAAGACATGAGCTTGAGTCCATTCGTTTTGGTTACCCTCCTTCCAAACAATGACCCGCCCATCATAGGAACACGAAGCGAGTAGAGAACCAAATTTCGGGTGAGCCCATACCACCTGCCAAACAGGTCCTTGGTGACCAGTTAGAGTTGCTAGATGCTGAGAGGCCGTGTTGCTAACCCCAATTATCTTAATTGTGTGATCTGATGAAGCCGTAGCCAGCCTCTTACCATAGTAATCCATTGCAACATCATGGACTGTGTCTTGATGACCCGTTTCAACTTTCTGAGCAGGCATATTTCTGCTGTCAGCATACACATAATTCAAACAATTAGTTTCACACGCAAACATTTGCAAACGAACCTAACCTACACTAAATTAAACAAAACCCTCTGTTAACTTGTCATCCAATGTTATAAAAGTAAAACTCATCTTAAATCAAAGACAATGAAGGGTCAACAAAACCATAGACATAAGATTCAATACAATCAATAAAAAGATCATCATCATTTTCCATGCAAGCAACTATTCAAGCTTCAACTAACAATTCACTTTAATTATGAATCCACTAACCAAAACATCATACCCAAAATATAATAATATATCTATATATTCACAAGCTGATGAAAAGTTAAAACCCAGTGCAAAAATCAAGACAAAGCAAAAGTTTTTAATTTTAAACAAAAAATTGCACCAAATTCCACATTAAAAAAAATTGAAATTAAAATCCGTGCGAAGCTTAGCTGATTTAAAGAATCGCGAGCAATTCAAAAAATTAGAAACTACAAACCCCAGAAACAAAAAAAACATAGGAAGAATATCCCGTAAACATAGGGTTTTCTGATGAATAGGAAGAAGCGTGAAACGGATATGAAATCTGAAGATCTACGTTGAAATTTGAACAGATCGAGTGGGCAATATGCATGAGAGAGGAGTTGAGAAGGGACCTGTGAAGAAGGAGAGAGTGAGGGAGAGAGCGAGGAAGCGAAAGGTGACGGCCGGAACTTCCGTGGACGGCGGAGCCAGGTGGAGTCACCGGTGAATGTGAGATTAGATGAGATCTAACAATAAAGAGAAACTGTGTGAAACTGAGGATGAGATGAGAAGCACGAGCAAAAAATCATTGCCGTTTCGTTCTTTTCTTTTGTTTTTATTGGGCTCTCTATCCCTTCTCTCTTCAATGATAAATCATTTGGGCTTTTTAGCTCAATTAAGTGAGCCCATCACTTTAATACCAATTTATAAACAAGTTTTAGTGCCTGTCTGGTAGAAGTTTTTTTTTAGCTATTTTTTTAATTTAATATAAAAAAGTTTTTTATAATAAAAAAATAATAAAAGTTAAAAAAATTCGATAAGATTCTTTTTTTTTTTTTTATAAATATGTCAGTTTTTATGACTCCTCAGTTATTGTATAACTCATTCATTTTAATAATAAATTATTTTATTTTTCCTATTTCAAAACCATCGTAATATCTTTATATAACCACCAAACAGTTTTTAGGTTTTTTTAAGTGTTTTTTTTTTTTCAATTTTAACATAAAAATAACTTTTTTTTTGGTAATATCATAAAAATAACTTTTAACTTGAAAAAGTAAAAAGTGTTAAACATGCTCTTAACAACGAAATGCAAATAAAAAAACTGAAGGAAACCATTGTGGCCGTTTGAATGGTTTTTTTTAAAGGGGTTTATACTTCTTATGTCACATAATATGAGAATTTTTGCAACACACACATACTTAGGTGGGGCCCATTGGAAATAAGTAAATAAAAAAATTAAAAATATTGGCACATAAAACGATGTGAGTTATTTTATATTTAATTACTACTTCAAAAATATTTTTAAATAAAATTCTATAGTTTGACTTTTTCCAAAAGCCAAAATCATGGCTTCCAAAAAAAAATTATTTTATCTTTTTTTAACTTTTATTTTATTTTTCAAAATTTATATTCAATTTGCACAAATTAAGTGAAAAATAATTTTTTTATGAAAAAATAAAATTTTTCAAGAAAAAACCCTTCAAACAAACTCTTAATTCCAATTAATCTTATATTATAAAGGAATTCCATTTTGTGGAAACCTTGCTGATGTGTCAATATGTGGTTCAATCTGAGTGGTGTGTTCACACTAGAATCTTTAAAAAAAGTTTCCTAAGAAGGACCCAGACTCTTCATTGAGTCCTTGGGGAGACCTTCTAGATAATCCGAAGCAGCGGAGTGATTTTCGTGACAGCAAACTGAATAAATTGGTAGTATTGATGCAAACTGAATAAATTGGTAGTATTGATGACTTTATCACTTGGGGTATCCTTTTCTCTTTGACGAATTTATTTGGGGGATCTTTTTATAATTCTTTTTTTTGTTACAGAAAGGGACAATACCCCCACAAAACAAAAGAACAGCAAATAAGAAGAAAAAACAGAACATCAAACACTAGCAGAAAGCCAGGAACAAACATCATCTTGTATTTCTCCTAGCAGCCACCTTATTCAGACCCGGATCCAAAAGATCAGCGGCAAGAAGATTTAATCTTTTTATATTTCTATCTACTTAGTAGGTGAATCCAAGGCACCCTCACTTCAAGCGCAAGGATGACAGTCTTTCCCTCTGGCTTAACCGGGCTCCAACATGGGTTTCATCTGAACTGGAAGGACTGGACTTTGATGATGCAGTTGTTAAATCCAAACAAGCAAACAACTGTAAAGGTCTGTATGAATAACTTCCTTTTTCATAAAGACCTTCATGTGCATCATAAGAATAATTATGATGCATGACAGACTTGGTACAAAGAGATTATGTGAATAATTTTTTGTCTCACTCAATTCTACATTGAAAGTTTCAAATTAATAATAACTCAACTCTTCTAAATTTCAAATTTATGTTTAAATTTGAATTTTGGATTTGAATTTTTAACTTTGTAATAGTGGAAAAATTCTTGGAAAATTTTTTGTGGCAGACAACTCAATTAATGTCCCATTACTTTTCTTTTATTGTATATTATGAGTAAAAAAAATTCTCTATTTATCTTTTATTTTATATCCCTCTATTTTTTCATTGGTAATTGTTAGCCCTATTAATGTTGTATAAAAAAACAAAAACTTTAAAAAATTTATAAAATAACAAAATTATTTTTATTTTAGAATAAATTCGAAATTTGGAAATAAATTAAATGAAAAATTATGTGAACAATTTTTTGTGGCGGACAACTCATTCAATGCCCCCACTCAATTCTACATTGGAATTTCCAAATTAATAATAACTCAACTCTTCTAAATTCTGAATTTATGTTTAAATTTAAATTTTGTATTTGGATTTTTAACTTTGTAGTTGTGGGAAAAATTTTGGAAACATTTTTGTGGTAGACAACTCATTTAATGTCCCATTATTTTTCTTTTGTTGTATATTCCACTATTTTTACATGGATAATTGTTAGCCCTATTAATGCTGCATAAAAAAAAACATTAAAAAATATTGTAAAATAACTAAATTATTTATATTGTAAATTAAATTCGAATTTCAGAAATAAATTAAATGAAAAATTATGTGAACAATTTTTTGTGGCAGACAACTCATTCAATGTCCCACTCAATTCATTTAATAATAACTTAACTCTTCTAAATTTTGAATTTATGTTTAAATTTGAATTTTGGATTTGAATTTTTAACTTTGTAATGGTGGGAAAACTTTTGAAAAAATCTTTGTGGCAGACAACTCATTTAAAGTCCCATTACTTTTTTTTGTATATTATGAGTAAAAAATATCTCTATTTTTCTTTTATTTTATATCCCACTATTTTTTCATGGGTAATTGTTAGCCCTATTAATATTGTATAAAAAAACAAAAACATTAAAATTTTATAAAATGAAAAAATTATTTTTATTGTAAAATAAATTCGAGATTTGAAAATAAATTAAATGAAAAATTATGTGAACAATTTTTGGTGGCAGACAACTCATTCAATGCCCCCACTCAATTCTACATTGGAATTTCCAAAATAATAATAACTCAACTCTTCTAAATTTCGAATTTATTTTTAAATTTGAATATTGAATTAGAATTTTTAACTTTGTAATGGTGGGAAAACTTTTGGAAAAAAATTTGTGGTAGACAACTCATTTAATGTCTCATTATTTTTTCTTTATTGTATATCCCACTATTTTTACATGGATAATAGTTAGCCCTATTAATATTACATGCATATATTTAAATAATTAATATTAAAATAACCTTAGGGCATAGGGCATTTTAGAGTTGAGACTTATAAAAAGTGTATTTATATTGAACATGAAAAAAAATTAGCACGAACATCAAGGATTACGAGAGAAATTAATAGACCTTAATATTTGGGCCCAGATGATTACGCCATCTCACGCTACATTGCTTGGCACCTCTTCCATCCAAATTCTCATCTATTTGAGACCAATTTCTTACACCATATTGCTCCACCAACATTAACAGTGTCCTTTAATTATATAGTAAATAAAAAAGAAAAACACCTTAAAAGTTTAGTGCAAATATATAACAATCAAACTAAAACATGTATATAAAAAATGTACACAAAAAAAAAGTTTTGTTCGCAATACTCAACCTGTCTTCTTCTTCACCCCATCTTCCTTTGATTGGAGACACAGGAGATCTTTTCTTAGGCCTTCTTTCCACAACTTTTGCATTATTGCTCATCTTTCGGTGAGGTTTATTTGTGAGGAGGAAACGACGGATATACCATCTATATATGCAGAGGAGAGTTCAGCTGATGTGTCACTCCCTGTCTCGATTTTTTTTTTCACCAAAAAAAAAGTTTCATTTTTTTGGTAAATTGGAAAAAGTTTTTTCTTTTAAAAATCGAAAATCACTTTTTTAATTCGAAAAAATTAAAACAATTGTGGTGGCAGATGATGTGCCTCTGGCAAGTTATGTTTTTCAAGTCAAAAACAATAGTAATTTAATTATAAAAGAGCATGTTTTGTTCATTAATTGCTTTTATTATTTAGTTTTTCTATTTTTTGTTTATTTCTCATTTTTTTATATGATTTTTATAGGTTAAAGTGGAAAAGAGATTCGAAGATTTGAAAAACAAGGAAGGAAAGACCGCGCGAGAGATCAAACAAAGCGCCAGAGTGTCGTGCCACTATTGAATTGAAATTTGAATTCAAAATTTGAATTCAAATCTGTTTTAAATTAATTCTTCCGTTACGTAATAAGTTTTAATTTAATTCTTCCGTTACGTAATAAGTTGTAATTTAATTCTTGTACCATGTTATGCGAGTATTTTTGGAAGAGAGAAAGAGGCTTATAAATACAACTGTGGAGTGTAACAGCCCGTTGTACACCGGTATTGTTAACATTGATTATGATATTAAGCGCAGTTACAATCACAGTAATTGGATTAATGAAATTACGGGCAACTTTTTTCTTTTATCATATTCCTTTTCATAACAATAACTTTTTCCGTAATCAATTAAAACAACACTATAATTGTAAATGCAACTCGCGGAATCATACATTTTACTAACATCACTAATCTTTCTTTTTATTCAATTCATTTAAACTCACCATCTTGCTCTCACGTTTTACCAAGTTATAGTCCTTTACGTTATCTACGCGTGGTTTCAAACCACGTACCATTTGGAGTTCTACCCACCAAGTTAAGCCCCTTTCTTTTAGTCTAGAAAAACCTGAATTTTCGAAAATTACACTGTGGTAATCGATTACCAGTGGGTGGTAATCGATTACCACCTGTCAAAAATGAGGCAGTAGCTAAAATTCTCAATCCTCTGTTCTGGTAATCGATTACCAACCTTGGGCAATCGATTACCTCACATGGTAATCGATTACCAAGCCTCAGTAATCGATTACCAGTGAAGACAGTAGCCAAATTTCGTCCCCTGTTGCATGGTAATCGATTACCATGCTTGGGTAATCGATTACTATGCAGCAAAAGTGACAGATTACAGCATTTTAAGCCCAAAAAGGGTTGTGTAATCCATCCCAAACACCTTAGCACTCCACACAACACTTAAACACATCCTAATGTAGGCTCTAGGCTCTTCCATCATGCATTTTCCTTAAAACATACATCATTTACAAAGTCCTCAATGTAATGGCCATTTACATACAAATATGGACCATTTTTACAACATGAATCATCAAACTTCAAGTGCAATGAATGTGGCAATGGACAAGTCCCATGCTCACTCAAAATATACAATTATCCATGTCATGAATAATAAGCAATAACAAGACTTAGTATACAATCATGAACACTACCAAAAGCATGGAAATAACATCATGCAATATGTTCATGACCTAAGTCTCAAAATACTAATGTCATGCTATGTGCAACCCATAGTCCTCCTCCAAAATGTCATGCAATCCCAATGCACCGCATGCAAATCCACCGTCCACTAAGCGGGCTTCTTGCCCGAAGCTCCTCCCGGCTCATAGTGACCTGAAATGTGGTCCCCAAACACGGGGTGAGATATACAAATATATCTCAGTAAACCAATGGAGCTAGAGGCTCTCTCCACTCCATGGCTCACTCAAATGTATAAATATGACATCATGTAATATGCAAGCAATACAATATCACCAACCAACTGGAGACAACCCAAGAACATCCACGCATGGATTCATGTTCAAGGACTCCATCATATAACTCCCGAGACAATCCTAGAGCTTCTCCCATGGTTGAGAAAACTCCATGGCCAACCCAACCGGAACTCCTCAAGAGACCTATCCGGCGGATGTCCCACGTTTGGCTCATCCTGGTGTCGCTCCCAGAGTCGACCCCATGGCATACCCAACTGGCACTTCGCCATCGAGATGACCCAGCGGATGTCCAAACCCAACACACGTCAACTGGCCAGTGACCAAACAGTTTTTCATACAATCCAAGCAATATGCATACAAGCACACAATCACACAATGCCATAAACACATAATCCAACCACAACCTTCCACTAGGTGTGGTGGAGCACACTAGGGATTAAACCCAAGTTCCAAGGGTTTACCCCAACACTTAGCAAATCCGTTCCAAACGTATGCTCCAAATCAACTTTTCACAATCACGTCCGTGTGAGGCACCCTACAACAATCATCAAATCCAAATTACACCAAACCTCAATTTTCATGAAAATTCCTCAAATTTTCCTAAGTTAAAAACCTAACTTTTTCACCAAAAATTATCATAGCATTTCTAGCTTACAAGCATGATTCTAAGACATTTTCATCTAATAGCATTTTTCCATTTGGGCTCTCTATCATCACACATCTAAAATTAAAGGTTTAAAGCATAAATTCCTAGATCTACAAAATCAACCACAAAAATACCACAAGTATACTCACAATCAAGTGTATGCTCACCACCAAGTTTCCACTAAGCCAAGGAAAGACCAAAAGCTCCAAGAAACTCCAAGAACACAAGTGGGTCGGATCTGTTTTGGCCAAAAAACGCAGCCAAGAGATGGATTCAAGGCTTGTAAGTGTTATCAATGGATCTAGAAGGTTGTTTACAATAGATTTCATCACCAAAATCAAGCGATTTGGTGAAGAATAGAGAAAATGGCAAGAGAAGAGAGAAAGGGTTCCTTTTGGGTGTGAAATGGGGAACTTCACGGGAAAGAGAGGAAGAAGAAGGAAAGAAAGGCGTGGGAAGGGTGTGGGGGCAAGTGGATTTTGGTCCCGCGGGTCCCACACGCGATCTAACTTTGACCCCGATAAAATTTCTGATCATAAATTCTTAATCTACATATTTTTCCAGTCCATGATATATTTTTATTTCCCCAAAATATTGATAAAAATTTCACACCTATCGGTACACTCACACCACAGTATTTAACACTTAAAAAAATCACTATTCATCAATTTTTCCCAAATTTGCCTATTCACTCAATTTTCCGCCCTGATTCCATTTCCAGTATTACTTTTGTCCTATGAAATCTCTAACTCAGTATTTAAGCCTCAGAATACACGGCTGGTCAATTACCATTTTGCCCTTTTTGCCCATTTTGGCCATAATTCTCGGATTTTCACTAATCCACCAATTTTCATCTCTCAATATAACATTAAAATGCACATTTAAATATATGAGGTGTTATATGGAGAACCCTAAAATCAGATCTGGACCGGGAGAAGAAAGGGGAAGCTGTGGATTTCTTCGCGTTCTTGATCTTATTCTTTGTATTTTCTTTATTTCTCATTTTAGTTTATGTTGAATTTTAGATCAGCGATCATGGTGTTGATTTGCTAGATCTTTTTATTGTAGTCAGGGTCACGATCCATATGTGAACCCTTGATACGAAGAATTGGTTTATGATTTTTGATTTATATAATTATCTTTATCATTACTCTGTGCGAATTTGATATATTCTTTGTTAGAATTGATCAATCTGATAGTTGGGGATATTCTGAGGATCAAAACCCTAGATAAGAATATTGGGGTTTTGATCTCGAAAGGGGGTAAGATAACGATCTGTATGCGTGCTAGGAATAGACGTTTATCTGATTTTAGATGCTTAAATTAACGCGCCCATTGCTTGATCCCATGAGAAACATTGCAAGGAATTGGGGTTCCTAATGGGATTAAAGGGTTAACCCTGTAAGGTATTGAGGGTTAATTATTAAATCTTTTTTATATGATAATTTATCTGAGTAATTATATAGATGATTATTGTAAATCAATCCGGAGTTTCCTAGGAGATGTTGCTGGGTTTATAAATGTCAAATTGGCATACTTCTGCGAAAGAAATAATAATCTAATAAGATCACTCCTTACACATAAAACTTTAATCATTGAGATATCTTATGGGTATGGTCTATGTAGCATCGATACCGACACGGGACACGTGACACGATACGACACGACACTCCGACACGTTAATTCTAAAAAATGTTAGATTTCGACACGCTAGGACACGTTTTAATATTAAATAATTTTTTTAATTTATGTAGTGTATATTATATTTAATATTCAATAATTTAAAAAAAATATATGAATCTAAAGTTATAATATTCATAAATTTTACAAAAAAACATATGATATCACAAATATTTATATTAAACTCAATAAAATAGTAATCGTAATCCAACCAATCTAATATTTATAACTAAGAATTCAACACAACACAACTTTTAAACTTTTGTTTGAATTTCTATAATGCATGTTGGAGTGTCGGGGAGTGTCGGAGTGTCCGAAAGTGTCGGGAAGTGTCGGACACGACACGTCAGGGGTTTTGAAGTGTCGGTGCTTCATAGGGTATGGTATTCTGAATGAGTTTTTAAATAGTTATTCCAAAGTCCATCTCCAAAATTATTACTAGAAGAACATCTTAATTACATTTTCATCATGACAAGCAATCTAATGGTAAAACAGAGCAGAACAAAAAAAAACTGAGCATAACAAACCAACTCCATCAAATTTATCCATATGTCTATTGTTTCCTTCTAAACTATATTGATCCTCAAGCAGCAAGTCCATGTTCTAGTTTTGAATCCAATAATCAAACTAAGGTGATGAACTGTCATTTCCTTTCAGCAAGTGAGAGGGAGAGAGATCAGAATCAAGGTAATAGATAGATGTAGGAGTCTTTCTAGGTGTGAGACTCTCATCTAAGTACATGTTATGTGAATTTGGATCTGGGTTGGAATGAGGGAAACCACACTCAGTCACATCAGTGAGAAGTTGACCACCATTAAGAGATTCAACATTGACAAGTTGTTGTTGGGGCTGATTCAAAATTTGTTGCATGACAAGCAACTCATCATCATATTCAGCAAATTTTTGGAATAAGGAATTGACATCAAAATCAGAGAGTTGAGGTAAAACGGGTCCTGATTGAGTTGTTGTAGTGCTAAAGGGAGGAGTAGTAGTTGTGGTAGTAATGATGCTCTTTGTGGGGTCAATGAAGGTGGTGCTATTAAGAGTCTTGCTTTTGATATAGTCTTCAAGAATAAAGGATTGTGGCGTTCCATTAGAAGTTAGTGTCCTGTTATTCTTTCTCCTTGGATTTTTCCTTCTTTTAGCTGCATTCCAATGGTTCTTTATTGCATTCGCAGTTCTTCCTGGAATAAGCTTTTCCATCTCTGACCAACGATTTCCAATCTTAGCATGTGTTTCCACTAATATCTTCTCTTCTTCTTCACTCCAACCATCTTTCTGTAAAATGTTTAAACAGCCAAGAGGAAAATGATAATTTAAAATATTTTACATTATATATAAATCACATTATTTTTTCATACAAATAAACTATCAATTTACATAAATCTATAAAATAAGAAACAAAGAATTGTGTAACTATCTTTCATGTTAAGCAGTTAAGGCAAATTTTAGTTTATATATTTTACATTCTATATAATTGACATTATTTTTTCATATAAACCACATTTGAGGATCCAAAATTAGTTTTTAGAGGAGAATTAAATAAGAAATCGTTAGAGGAAGCAAGATCTGAATAAAAAAAATAAGAAATATATGAATGATTAATTAGAAATATGTCAACCAAACACGACCCAGTAGTGATATGTGAAAAGAAAAATAGATCATATATAAATCTTAAATTTATAGAAAACGAGTAGGAATAAGGGTCAACCTACATATACAAAAATAGATCATTAAAAATCTTGAATATCTATCTAGAAACTCCGAAATAAGAAAATATACATAGATTTCAAGGCGATCTTCAAAAATCTTCGTTAAGTTCTAATTAATTATTACATGCATATATTTAAATAATTGATATTAAAATAACCCTAGGGCATAGGGCATTTTAAAGTTGAAACTTATAAAAAGTGTATATATATTGAACATGAACAAAAATTAGCACGAATATCAAGGATTACGAGAGAAATTAATAGACCTTAATATCTGGGCCCAGATGATTATGCCATCTCACGCTACACTGCTTGCCAGTTCTTCCATCCAAATTCTTAGCTATTTGAGACCAATTTCTTACACCATATTGCTCCACCAACTTTAACAGTTTCCTTTAATTATATAATAAATAAAAAAGAAAAACACCTTAGAATTTTAGTGCAAATATATAACAATCAAACTAATAAGACATGTATATAAAAAATGTACAAAAAAAAAGTGTTGTTCGCAATACTCAACCTGTCTTCTTCTTCGCCCCATCTTCCTTTGATTGGAGACACATGAGATCTTTTCTTAGGCCCTCTTTCCACAACTTTTGCATTATTCCCTAAAACTTGCACATCTTTCTGACACAACGTAGGGTTTTGGTGTGTCCAATTCAGAGCCTCTTCATTTGGTAAGAGGTGATTAGTTATAAAGCTTGCATCTTGAGTGTTAGGCAAGAGATTCTTATAGGTTGAATCACCGGAAAAAGCAAAACTGCAAAACTCATCATCAAAGACACTTGCATAATTGTTCTTTGCAATATTGCTCTGTGGGTGTTGCTTCGGAGGGAAGTGATTTTGTTGGTTCCCTAAGAAATTGTCTATGGCCGTAAAAGTAAGACCAGAATGACACATAAAAGAAGGGTCTGTGAGCTTTATGTTTCCCCAACCATGAGTGGCATTATCATAGTCACTACCTTCACCTCTTGGTGTGTTCATTGAAGGTTCTTGATGGAGACTAAAATCAAAATGGAAAAAAATTGGTTTTGGGAGAGGTTTATTTGTGAGGAGGAGAGGGTGGATATACTTATATATAGGGGTGTAAATGGGCCAGGCCGGCCTACATGGGCCCGGCCTTCGAATTTTGGGATAATTTCAAATTTTGAATTTAAAATATTTATTTTAAAAATCAAAAATTCCGTTTTAAATTCGAAAAAAAATTATATATATAGAGGAGAGTTCAGCTGATGTGTCTGTTTCGATTTTTTTTTTTTCACAAAAAAAAAAGTTTCACTTTTTTGGTAAATTGGAAAAAGTTTTTTCTTTTAAAAATCGAAAATCATTTTTTTAATTCGAAAAAATTAAAACAATTGTTGTGGCAGATAAGTCATTAAATGTCCCACATTGGAATTACTCAGCCGTATTAATTTCTTTTTGGAATTGATAAGCTGGTTTAAAATTTGAATTTTGAAATGATTTCAAATTTTGAATTTAAAGTATTTCTTTTAAAAATCAAAAATTCCTTTTTAAATTTGAAAAAAAAATATCTATATATATATAAAGGAGAGTTCAGCTGATGTGTCACTCCCTGTTTCAATTTTTTTATCACCCAATATTTTTTTTTCATTTTTATGGTAAATTGGAAAAAGTTAATATTTCATATTTTAATTGCTTATTCATATTTTAAAAACACCATTAATTTTCTTTTATGATTATTAATATTTTAACCTCAGTTACGTAAAATATTGAACAACTCTTTTAAAAAAATTA